>VXBX01008125.1:581063-650770 GCA_013400415.1 Scytalopus superciliaris
AAAAAAAAAAAAAAAAAAAAAAAAAAAAAAAAAAAAAAAAAAAAAACCAAAAGAAAAAACCCCACACCTCACACACACAAAAAAACCCCACCAAAAAAACCCAAACCCCAAAAAAACCCCCAAAATGAAAGCCACCACAAACAAACCAAAACAAACAAAGCCAAAACCAAACAGATAAATGAAAATAATCCCAACAAAACAAAAACAAGCACCCAACAAAACCACATCAATACAGACTGCAAGTTGATATTTGTGCAGGACAACGAAAAAAATCAGTCTTTTTACTGTATCTTTGATTAGAACTAACTAGCTAAAAAGACAAATTCTTTTCCTCATAATTACAAAGGCATATCTACTTTTAAAGGTTGTAAATTACCAATAGTTACGAAAGAGTAAGGAAATAAATTATAATTATCACATCAGCAGAAATTCCAACCATGCAATATTGACAACTTGCTACCTTGCATATTCCTGTGGGTAAGGTGAAGAGTACCAGGTCTGGATCTCGTATTTCCCAAACTCAATCACCGAAGGGTATCGCCCACTGGTTTCACCACTGTTTTTACACCCAATTTTCTGTCAAGTGCAAGAAAAAATATCAGCTATAGAAAAAGTAGAAGAAACTTTAGCTTTTTATCATTTTCACCCACTGAAGGCATGAGAAACCTGAAGTATTCAAACCAGATGCTTAAGTAATTAGGACACAGTTTGCAAACAGCAAATACAGAACAGCAAGTTTCCTTCTAGGTGTCAAACAACTAAACACAAAGATAAGTGCTCAGCATTTGCAAGTGGATTCTTGGACCAGTCAAATAAGATGCACAACAGCCTCAAGTTGTCTTCTCCCACAGCATCCAATGCAAGGACTTCTCTACTGCTCTGATTCAAACTCAAAGCTGTCCTTTCGTCAAAACAAGGAGAGCAAAGTATCAGCAGAACGACTCTACAGTCCTTGGGATTTGCCTCATAACTGTCAACAGTATCCTAAAACACACTCTCCTCAGCTACCATATTGCAGCTGATCAGAAAATGACTGCTAGACTCTAAAGTGCTGGCAAAAACACGAGAGTAAGAAAAGTGGGGGAAAACAAGCAATTTCAATGTAATGAATTTTAGAAATCTTACCACCTAATGTTTTTGGACTGTGTATGAAAGATAAAGACAGCAAGAGGTGGGAACTATTTCCATAGGCAAACACAAGTAAAAGCTAATAATGAAAGGAAATCTTTAAACTCAATTTGAGTTTGTTGGTTAACATGGTCTGAATGAAGACTGTAAAAAAGTCACTGCATTGGCCCACACAGAAGGTAATGGCAGTTCTTGTACACTAAACCTGGAAAAAAAATTAAGTGAATTCCATTACTGAAAAAGTACAAAACAGTAATTTATGATGCCATTTTAAGAAAGGAGCAGTTGAAACATTACATGGACCAAACTTCTGACTCAGGTTCTTAAAGACACTGGTTACTCATTTTATGGACACAGAAAACAAAGTCTGGTTCCTTAGTCTGATTCAGCTCAAAATATTTTCACTGCTAGAAGAAGTCTATAGTACTTAAACTGGAAGTGTGGTAAGTACTCAGGTAAAATGAATTTCTGAACTCGATAAACCCAGTTTTCTACTAAACAGTATTTTCTGGGACAGACTTAGCTTTTCAAACCTTCTGCTTTATCTGCAGAGTGAACTCGTCATTCTTAATGACCCACATCCTCTCAGGATCCTGACCGGGATGTCAGCTACTTTTAAACTCTACGTTGAATCCTGTAGTCCTGTGTCCAAAATGCTCAAGCATATCTTTCCAAATCCATCCTAAGTATCACTTACCATCTGACCCATTCCAGCATGATATCTTGTCTCCTATCTAGGAGAATATAAGTGTATATACAGTGTCTCCCAAATAAAATTCACAGCAAGCATGATGCATTAGATAAAAAGGAATATACTAAAAATGAAGATGAAAACTATGAAAATTAACTGAGTTTTTATTTACAGAAATAACTACATTTTATGCAACATGATTCTTACCTCCAGGGAAAGTTCTCGAGCCTGCTTAAATACTTCCAAATCTTCCTGTGTAACAGTGTCCTTGCTTCCCAACAGAAATACATCCGTATTTTCTTGTTTGATGCTTAGTTTGATTTCAGTATCTGTTATTTAAAACCAGCAAAAAGTTTATTCACAGACATGAAGGTTACATTTACCTTACCACAGTGATACTTCTAAATAGGATTGTAGCAACTAGAGCTGTTAAGACACATTTTAACTAAATTTGGGATTACTAACTAACAGAAGTGAAACCTTTCCCCTTCTTGTTTTGTAGTTTGCTGCTGTATGAGCTATTTTTAGGTACTTGCTTGTCTGTCTGTATAAGCCTTTACAGTCCAGTTCTACTAAATTAGTTTTGAACCTCATGAAATTGAGTATATCCTATTGCTAGAACTATGCCACCTGATAAATTCCAGTGTACTCTAGAAGGTAAAAATAAATATAAAAGAAAAAAGTTGCCCTTAAAAGCTGGCAGTCACTGCTAAGCTAGGTCTACATTCCAACATTATAAATCTTTTTTTTTTTTTTTTCTCAAATAAAAGTAGTTATAAAAAAGAGTTCACAGCAGTACAGATCAAGTGTTGTGGAGACTGTAGTACGATGGAACTGTTCATGAAAAAGCAATGGAGCAGAGCGAAATGAAATGCCCACCATTTTAAGCACTGACAGCACACAATCATAACAGCACTACTGCCAGAGAAATGGCAGGGGAAGAACAAGGAAGTAGCATGACAAGTGGCTACTCATGCGGTACTACACAGCCATAAGCAACATTATGAAGGCATTTGGGGCTCCTAGTGTCACTACAGATGCAAAAAATAATTAAAAGGTGGTGTGATATTAGTCAGAAAAAAAAACAAAACCAAAAATGTTTTGGAGATTTAGTCAGCATTAGATAAAGGGTCAAAGTTTTGTTGCTTTTGTATGAAAGTGAAGTAAGAACAAGAGAAGTAGCTAAGACCTATGTGACAATATAAGAGTTTTGGTTTTGGACGGGACGCAGGTTTGGTTGGCGCTTTGACCTTTGCTTACCATCATCCTGATCAGGTTTAATCCTTCCGTCTGTCAAGCTCCCCTTCCCTGGTGAGGGGGTCCCCATCTGAGGGGTCACTTTATACTTTAATCTGCTTACAGTCCTGTGCTTTTTAAGGAAAGCTGTTCTCTTGAGGTGAGCAATTGCTTTAAAAGCATGTCCTCTAGACACACCCCATCCAGAGGCACAGGCATGAGAAATAAACCTACTCCTAATCTCTTTCTTTCCACAGACATGGCTATTAGATGTTGATGTAGAAGATAATTCTGGTTTACTGCACAAACGCTTGGGTGGTGCATAACTCGGGTGACCCTTTTTTCGAGACTGTCCCTGAGTGGTATAAATATGAGAGAGTCCATCAAAGAGTCCCTTTAGCTGACTGCTATTAGGAAAGCTACTAAAGGAGGGTATGCTTGACTGACTGGAAGAACTTTTGGGAGAGTTAGAAGTCGAAGTGCTGGATTTTTGAGAACTGGGGCTCTGACCAGAGATGGGAGTTGGGGGTAAAAGTGAAGAAGGTGGAGGTTTTAGCTTTTGTGTGGTACCTGTAGCCAACACAAGAGAAGTGCATGACTGTTTCTGAGAGACTTTTTTCCTTGGACGATAGTGCTTTGAAAAGTCTATTATTTCACCTCGTGATCTGCGACCATCAGGTGATGGTGTAAAGAACTTAGTAAGGCCATCAATGAGCCCTTTGGTTTTCTTGTTAACTTTAAGTGTAGAGGCAGATATGTAGGTGGAGGTGGTGGTGATTTTGGTGGTGGCACCAGGCCGAGTGGGGTCTGTAACAGGCAATCTGCTGCTTGAATCCTTCACAGATGCAGCATGACCAGATGAAGGTGTGGTACAGACTTTAGTCTTTTGACCCCTACCAGGTGACCCCCTTCCTGTGAATGCATTCACGGATCCTTCATCACTGGTTACAGACCTAAGCAAAAATTTGAAAAATTAAAATCAGCATTCAAAATCTTTACTGTCAAATAGTACTACAGTTTATACAACTTACTTAGGCCACTGTATTTAAAAATCTTTAAAGAAATTTAAAAACATATACACTCTGGAAATACATTTCATACTGCTGGTTTTTTTCCTTTATGTTCCCCCTCCCCTCTTTCGTTTAAAAGATATACCACAGTACATATCAATGGAAGCAGCTGGCACAGGAAGATTGCCCAAGTATACAGCATTCCCACATACTTTCAGGAATAGCCCAACTGTGCTTTTCTGGAGAAAAATATCAATGCACCATGTCTGTGCAATAACTGCTCTATCACCGCAGAGTTTATTTTACACACAGAGATTAATGTTTTCAGTGTTAATATGTCATCAAAGCACTTAACTTCAGACTACATTTGCTTAAATTGTAGAGAGAGTCTATTACTCCTTTAAAGCAATGCAGTCAGTTTTCAAGAAACTGGTATTTTTTCTACAGTCTTGTTGGATTATGTATGTCAACATTAGTAGTAAAAATTACCACCAAAGACCCAAAAGCAAAATGAGATAGTTTACTAAGAGGATTACGACAAAACCAAAGAAACAGACTGTTTTCTTTAGAAATTCTAACAATAGCAAAAAAAGCTACCAAAAGAAAGAGTAAAACTTTAATGAAGGTGTGTTTACAGAAAAGCCAAGAACTAATCAAGGCCTAACATAGAAGGTGTTAAGAAAAAAAACTGGTGCATCTTATTTAAATGCTAGAAATAAAAAAGGTATACTGAGAGCCAACATTTGTGACAGCAGAATTACACGTTTAACTCATTGCTAAAGACTGAAGAGAGGAACTGCACTGAAGGATATACTGAAGAGTAGTATATTTTAGCGTATAGAAACAGAACATTTAAAAATATCTGCAGTAAAAGAAATAGCTATCAGGATGCATGATCAAATTACAAAGCCAAACAAAGCTATACGGTTGCATCACATGCCTTTTTTCATTCCCTTTTCTATCCTGCTCTTTGAATTTAGCTTATTTACTTTGCAGCGGAAAATTTTCTTCCACAGATTTTTGCCCTCTTAATTGAGATACTGAAGTAATTAATTGCAACAGGTTACTTCTAATTAGATATTCAACAGCCTAGGGCTACCATCTGGTTTACTGAACTCCAAAGCCCCACCATTTTAAGAACTAGCCCCTTTTCCACCCACACATCCTTAAATTTTGTTAGCTCCTAAGAACTTCTAAGTCTTTTGAATCCTTTGGTGTCATAAGCTTATGTCTATCATAAGACCTATTCTCACTACCAGATGTAGCAATCACCAGTGGTGCCAGAGGCCAGCACACACCTGGTTTAAGTTAATCTTACACAGTAATTTGCCTGTGAAGGGCTTCCTACAGATGGTCAACAGGCAAAATATTATTCCAGTACTATTGGACAGATTTTCCTTGTACTACACAAGAATTAAGTGGCATTGGCTAACCTTTCTGTATTTCATGTGACCACACGCTCTTTATGTATGACACTGATGTCTTCTATACCCTACAATCACTTTTAAATAGAATTTCATGAAGAAAAGTCTTCTCTTATACTATTTCCTGACCACTATTTTTCCAAAACAAGATTACTTGGTTTATATACATATATTAGACATTGAAGGAACAGAAATGTATCCATCGTGTTGCATGTATTTGTTTTACAAAGAGCTCCCTGAGTACTCCTCAAACATGCTCACGTGCAGAAAAACTTTATGAAAATTCTCATAACTGTAATTGAACACTGTAACAACTTTTGCATGATGTTTACTTTAAAAACTGTAGCTCAGAATGTCAATAGTAAAATCTAACAGTAAAACCCTCACAACATTTTCAATCCTTTTTTTATATCTATGAGGTAGGAGGAAAAGTAGGATTACTGTGACAAGGGGACATTCCTGCTAAATCCACTGCGGGAATCCAAATCAGATACATGTTTGCAGAGAAGTAAAATGCCAGGACTGGATTAGAACCTGTCCTGGTTCCAGCTGGGACAGAGCTCATTTCTGCATTAGCCAGGAGCGGGCATGGCCAGGACCCAGAGGTTGTTCTACACCACGGATGGGGAGAAAGGGACTCTTTCCAAGTAAGTGTGGTGGAGGAAGTGGTGGGTAACACCAGTTCTGAGTAACCATGTGAATCCTTCTGCCTCTCTTTTCTTATCCCATTGCTGTTTCCAGTAACTTGCTTTTATCTCAGCCCATGATCTTTACCTTTTGTGCCTCCAATTCTCTTCTCCAGCCACTCACCAGGGAAGGGAGAGGGTGAGTGAGTGAGCAGCACGTGGTTGGAGAGTCTCAGTGGGAGCACCAAACTGGGGAGTACCATTCCTAAACCACGACAAAAACCTGAACCTCCAGCTGAAGGTTTAGGAGTTTTCAGAGGGGTAAAACCAGAGGGGCAACTAAAGCCCAAGGCATAGCTAGAGACATAGGGAATGTTTTTATTGTGCACACATGATAACATACAGACATTTCAATGACCTTCACATTCCTAAGTTATTTATTCAGGAGGAGAATGGAGAAGTAAAGCAGTGTTCCACCCATTCTTTAACAGCATGCTATCATGAGCCAGTACAACTAGATCTTTTACTATCATGTAGTGCTACACTTTATCCCTGTCCTGCTCTGCTTTCCTAGAGAAACATATACTAAACTTTAGGACGAGGACCAAAAAGGCAAGATAAAAGATCCTGGCAGAAAGGGAAAAGAGAGTACAGCAAGCTGCGCAGCACCAAGTACATCAACTAGACTAGTGCACTGCACAGTGAGTACTTTTCTATTTTCAAATGTTGGCTCCACTGGCTTCAAAAATCCTTATTTTGCAAAATGCAGTTTTAGAGCTGCTACCATGCAACTCTGAATAATATGAGACAGGCTTTTAGACTATAGGGGAAAAAGGCTGGGTAACAATCACATGACAGAATGAGTATCTCCTAGAGTCAGAAAGCTTTTCAGCTGCTGAACTGACACAGCCAAACAGTTAAATAATAGTTAAGGGGAAAGAAAGGCATACGTGGATAAGAACATGTGATAGAGGGCAACATGCCACACAGTTGACACAACATGTTCCTGTTTAACACTTGGCGTAATGTCAACTCAGCATTTGAACGCTACTTAAACAATCCTCCAACCAAGCCTTAAAATGTCCAACTACAGTGTTTCCTGTAAAGACAACTGCTAAAGTATTACAGCACACTCCTGTCTTACACGAACACAGTCCTCAGAAGCAAGAGGAATTTCAAACACTTTTCCTAGTAACCAGTGGCAGCTTAAGAGCAGAACTCAAGCAATCATCTTTTCTGGAGTACCACTGAAACCAGAGCTTCTGTAGTATTGCATAGTTTGCTTTTTGGAACCGGTTTTGTGAGCCAATATTAAAGTAATTTTTACATCATTTTTCAACAGGTCTTTGAGCAGAACAGTCTCCTAAAGTTGTACGTAAATAGTTCATGATTATCCACTTAGTAGAGATTCAATTATTTGAAGCTACACTTAAAAGACAGTTGTGGCATATATTATCATGCAGAAGTCTATATGCATCTGCTATCACTGCAATTTTTGAAAAAAAATTATGGGATCTGAAAAACTAAGTTACAGGAACTTGTTTAGCACCTTCTGACATGACACAAAAAGCACCTACTATAATTTAGAAGTTAGTAGCCATTGAGCTGAAAGGCATATACTAAATCACTTGTCATGTATTTTCCCCAACTCAAAATACAGTCAAAAACTGTACTCAAACGTGTATCAAACTCTTATCTGACTACATTCTCAGAAATGCATAAAGAAATAAAATACAAGAGACACCTACAACATTCGTTGCTTTAGTTTATTTTTCGGTCGTCCAATAGGTTTTGCATATCGTCGCCTTATTTGGGCAGCTTTCTCATGAAGCAGCTTTCTCCCTTTCTTCTTTGGTCTACAGACCTGGCAAATCCACATCCCTACATAAAGGAAAAAGAGTTTAGTTCTACACAGTTTATCTAATCTGTACTGCAGGTGTTTATCAAGATACATGCCAAGTACATACAAGGTCAGCAAATTATCTCTTGAACAGGACATAGGGAAGGGGAAATGGACCAAAAAAAGTGATTCACTTCTACCCATACTTTGAATTTTTTAAAAGCAAAGTACTCATGGAAAGGGCAAAACAAGAGGCAACAAAAAAAATTATGAGCATATGGGTTCTTAGAATTTCTGTTCTAGCTTGTCCCTCTTTAAACTACCTAGGTCTTGAAACACAGTTAAGACCAGGGAAAAAAATTACATGTGTTACAAAGCAATCTAGGGTAGAGCGTGCTAAAGAATATGTCAGATCACACCTAGGTATGCTTGTTTTAATCTACAACAACCTGAATTTGGCATCCTTTTAAAATTAGATGACCAGACACTATTGTAGATAAGGCTGGGGACAGGGAGAGGAAGAACTGAAAAACCGCTTAAGAGTAAATAGGCAAAGCCATGAAGATGTGAGAGCACAAGTGAACTGCTGTATATCAGAAATCTAGAGATGAGAGAACCTGAAAACAAATACTTGGGCTTTTTGTCTGTTTTTCAATTACTCTTACAAACGGCATGAAGAATAGTCTCTTCCACCTGCTCTAAGGATTTCTTTGAAAATGTATATACTCCAAGCATTGTAACAGCCTTTCTAAAATTTCACCTTCAATCAACTGGCCAACAACTCATTTACACAATGAATTTATCTGGTCAACTAAATGCATTCCTTTATTATTTTCCTGAGAAAACCCCCCTCACATAACGACAAATAAAACTGGTTGTGAGATGAATGCAATCCTACTGTTTATCATTTAAAAAAGCCCCAAATTAGCATGTTCAAGAGGTCTTGGTTGCTTAATATAAGAAAAGACTGCAAATGAAGGTATTTTCATGGAAAGGGTTTTTATGATCACCTTTTGGCATTCGGGATAGTGGTGGGTCACAGCACTCCATGTGGAACCCTCTATCACAGGAGTCGCAAAAAAGCATGTTATCCTGAAGGGGGGCAGGGATGAGGGGATGGAGAAGAGGAAGAAAATACTTAATACAGCATTGCTTGAAGTTGTACATCAATTACTTATATTTGCACATGTGCTAATTATAAAGCTACACAAAGAAAAATCAGGTAACAGTCAAGTCTAACTTACTGCATTTTTGCCTTGGATCCTACACGCACTGCATGTCTTGCATTCAATACACTGCCATCTCAAGGCCTTCACATTTGTTGTTAATTCAGGACAGAATTTCAGACATGATGGATGTCCTAAAAAACACCAAAGTGTTTAAAGTTTGAGATTTAGGATTGGTTAGATTAATTTTTAAGCTCAACAGGATGCAGCCAGCACCATCAGAACCGTGCTGCTTTCAGAATTTGGCAACACCTTCACTCACCTACTCCATACAAAGGACACAGAATAACTGCCATGAATCTCGTTCATGAAGATAGGTAGAAAATGGACTTCTGCTGTAACTGACACCTGTGAACGGTCTGCACAAGCACCTAAAACTGTTTTTTTTTTCCACTACATTATTTCTATAGCATATTAAAGTGCCATTGGTTCTAAAAAAATATTTTTACAAACTTGACCCCACTCCCCCTTCTTAGCAGTGCAAAATAAATGGAGGAAATCTTTAGATAAAGCCATACTAGTTATTTTTCCAAATATACTAAGTATGTCCCAGAGAAACATAATAGTCAAACTATATGCATTTTTCACTCCAACTTACTACTTAATTATAGACAAAGAACAATTTTAGAGCAATAAGAAGGGAAAAGAACAAATCTGGCAAGTGGCACAATGAAAGCTTATTGCAATGGAAGATTAAAAATTGAAGGGGGGAGCACTGGGAATAGCTGAACTACCACCTCCCACAAAACCGTATTTTATTCTTTCACAGGACCATCCTCTTTTCACAGTAGCCTTGAAGGCCTACATGACTTTTCCAATTAATAGAAGATACCAGACAACTGAACACGTACAACACCCTAGGCAATACTGGCAGTCATTTTATCATGTCTTCAACAACCTCAACAGAGTGTACCCTTAATCCAGAAAGGATAAAAGCACTGCTAAATAGGAAGGGATAAGCCTTCCCAGGGAAACACTTTCTGACAGTATTACATTCAGAGATTATCAGGAACATCAAACCACAAGTTGACAGAGAGATAAGAATCCCTGATGCGATGCTGCACTTAGCGATGGCTGCAGAGATGTGGTACACGTGAACTGCACTTTCTTCTCCCTGTCAGGGCTGGCATTCATGCCTTCTTCTAGGTAATGGCCTCGTCACAGTGATTCAGACTTTCTCCATCGACTGTTTCTCAGTCCAGGACTGAGCTACAACACCACAAATAAGAATACAGTCTAATCCATGAGCATTTATTGTTTTTGTCTTCTAATGGACTGAGGCATGAATGGCAAAGACAGCTGATGGAATGCAAAGGCCAGTTGAATAATCACAAATTTTAAATCTTACTTCCTCTGATTCCATGTAGTGAAGGCTCAATGCACTTTTTGTTAAACTTCAAAAGACAACTTAAATTTTGCATATTCTCAAAATAAAATGCAGGAATATAATCTATTAGTAAAGAGCAATCAATAATAAATTCAGAGTAGTCTCAAAACCAAAGATACTGAAAAAGCATTGCCATTTGGTTCTTAGCATACAGTTTAAGATGAATCAACTGATTTTTTTATGATTAAAACTGAGTAGGCACCTAAAGTAACTATTTTTCTTGAACATGACAAATATACTGTAACTGTACAGCTGAGTTAAATGATACACTGTTCCCTTCAATAAAACTTAACTAAGAAATAAGAAAAAAGATCTCTGGAGAGGCTAATATTAGTAATCAATATCACAGAAAGACTTATTTCATCAACCATGACTTAACTATATTAACACATTAAGTGCAATCATAAACCAATCACCTCCATGTAAGTATATTTAATTCCAGTTATCTACCCTGCACAGAAGTGATTTATTTCAAGCAGTAAGTTGCAGTTAAAATTGTTGATTCTAATTTTGTTTTAAATAAATAACTGGTTGGTAAGCACTAGTTGCAAAGATTAGGTGTAACTCTGTTACTTTTTCTCCATTATCTACCAACATACCATTTCTCATTCAAGCAATTACACAGCTTAACAAATGTATTAATATCCTTCAGTGCTGTATTTTATTGTTGGACAAAAATTCAAGAAAAAAATTCCATTGGTATTAAAGATTTTGCCTGCAATTTCAAGTCCTTGAGCCACAAGAAACTAGAGGCTGGAGGGGCACAAGTGGAAACCATCACTATACATTTGTCATATTCTTTCACTGTCCTTACTAGGTATGTGCTAGTAGAGACAGCACAGAAATTTTTACATTTTAAGATACCATAAGGAGTTATTCTATAACAGTTGGTAATACTTACATTATTCTTTTTAGATGCACACTGACATAGTGCAAATATAACAATAACAAGTAGAGGGTAATGCCTACCAGACATGAACTGGTAACCAACACACGTTTCATTTTTAAAAGGAACTCCGTTTAACTACTGTCAGAATAGTTATACAGATTTCATAATTAACAGATTTCTCTAGTTAGTTAAACAAAGTTACTGTGCGCTTCTGATTTTAGAGTTAGTTTCTTTAAGTTTGAAAGAGTTGAAAGAAAGCACATTTTGCACTTCAAAATTTGCAGTACTTCAGCTCTATCTAATCTAAACTGAAATCAAAACCACTCTATCTTCTCCATATCTAGAAGCTGATAAATCTGCCCAGAGGTTTTCAACACTAGTTTGAAGTGTTTCAGCTGGTAATTTCTCCTGGTTTCATCACCTGACTTTCTTTTAAACCTCAGGAGCATCAATATTTTAATTGTATCACACAAGCTTAGCAGATTACTGGAAACTTAGAACTTTGAAAGCTGGTAATTTCCACCAGGAATACATATAGGCTTACTTTAAAATTAAACACTTGAAAATTCATTCTTCTCTGTTCCTGTTAGAAAAGGTTAAGATTTGCCATACACTGATGTGGCAGAAATATGTGTGATCAGGAAGTCAAAACTGAACATCTTATTTCTTTGTGACTGAAGAAAACACCTTTAACCTGCCCACTTTTGTTTCCTCCTCACAAAGTTGGGCCTTGTTTCTTCATTAAAGGACTTGATGAAACAACTAGTCTTTAAAAAGAACAAGCATTAGATCAGCGACTACAATTAAATACAGGGATAAATTAGTTGTGCTACTATCTCCAGTTATTTTTAACTTTGATACAAATGCTAGGAACTAACATACAATATAATTCACAAAAAAAAAATAAATTAAAAAAAAAAAAATCCCCAGAACCTTGACTTGTGTTGGACAACCTTTTAGGCAGAAAGCGTTTTTTCGATTTAGGGTGACTTCAGCTATGAGAAGAGATGGTCAGTGCACCTATTTTGGGAATGTACTAGGTTTTTGCACCTGCAGGTTTCTTAGCGGTTCATTTTATCCAACTAGCCAACATCCTCACATAGACAGCAATAATTTAGACATTTCTTATATTCCCTTATTACTGAAGCATACCCTAAATCTCATTTAGAAAGTCATCTCTGCACAGTTCTTTCCAGACACTTTCTGTCCCTATTCCTCTTGATCTGAGTCCAATGTCTCTGTTGTTCTGTTCTCCAGCCTCCCCTACCCATCTTTAATCAGTAACCTTCTAGTCTTCTCAGGACAATATACTAAGTGAAGGGACAGTACCCACAGGTATTCTATTAGCTATTTCTTCCCCTTTAAAAAAATGTTTATTATAGTTCTCCAGTCACTCAACTTTTTTCCCTCCTCTTTCTACACCTCAATCTCCTTATAAAAATCTGCCAGCAGCAGCTCTTTAATTGCTTCTTTACATCTCAATTGAAAAAACAAAAGTAGAGTTTGATTCCAGTTCTCAAGTGTATTGATTTTTCAAAATCAAAAGATAGGGGAAAAAAGCAGGAGGGGAAAAGAGAAAAACAACAAAAACCCCAACAAAACCCAAGACGAGCTATGTCTACTTTTGTAATGGGATTTGTTTTCTCAAATCTTACATCCCTTCTTCAGAAAATGCCCTGTGCAAAGTGACATGGCAGTGCATTTCATTTCTACTATCCAAATACTTTACCCTCCCCAATACCACAAAACTGTGTAGATATCCAGCTAGTTTCTGCTCTCAGAATGCAGAAGCATTACCTGAAAAGACAAAAGCAACTTGACACAAAAACAAAAAAGGAAAACAGACATGCCAGTAGTGGGCACTGCAATTTAATCTCTGATCAACCGAACAATTTGCTTGCTGTGCACAACATGCAATTTCTTTTCTATTTCTTAGACAGCAAGACTAGCTTTGAGATACACTGCAATGTGCAAAATTACAAATCCAATTACAATAAAACTCCACTTGACTGAAGTTTTGTTATTTATAAATTGCACTGAGATTGGGTTTTATTTCAGTTCGGCATCAGTAGCTAAAGTTTAACCATCCAGCAAACTGATTGGCAGTCTCAACATTTCATTCTTTATATCTAATACATCTGAGGAACTAATTAAAGATAATTTAGTCTTAATGAGGCAGAGAGAATGTATCGATGTTAATTCAAATAGAAGCTGATCCATGAAAGTCAAGACTTCCAGTTCTAAAGTGTCTCAGACCCACCAGGGGATTATTACACAACAGAAGGATAGCTGATATCTAAGCTCACCTGATTAATGTAAGCTCTGTGCACCAGAGTCTAGCCAAGCACAAATCCTATTAGTTTTCCAAATATCAGAAAACATATTTGAAAATACAGGAAACCTATAAAGCACTAAAGGAAGGCAGTTTAAAATCTATGGGGTTTGCTGCTGCATACTGGGTTGAAAAAGTCATTTTCTTACTTCAGAGTGTAATAATTAGTTTAAATATACTAAAAAATATATTGGCTAAAATACACAGTAACTATTGGGTTGACAGATTCAGAAGCATACAAACAAGAACATATCTTAAAGTGAAAACACATTTTTATCTATACTGTTTTGTTTTTACTCAAGTATAGCTGCAGCCTGTCTCAGGTACTGCAATAGCCATCTTCAGCACACCTACAAAATGATGATATACATGGACTCCAAATGCAAAGACAACAAAACACTACTTTCACTTCCAGCCTTCTCAAAAGTAGCACTGGCTTACACAGACCCTACTGCTTTTCTGTGCTCATGTCCCTTGGGTATTGCAGCCTCTGACCTTAAGCAGCACTATTTTGTCTTGGAGCTGGGATGGGATAGTCCACATTGCAAAGTTTTACTGAAAGTATCTACACCAATGCAGCTGTAAGCTTATGGGAACAAAAGTCTTTTTACTGGCATAGCTAAAGAAAAATAGTGCACTCAACTGACAAACCATACTGGCCCATTAAACTCCTCTTCCAGCATAAAGCTATTTTCCACACAAGATTTTTTTCAGAATAGGTAAAGGGATCAGAATTTTCACAGCCAGAACTACACGGTTGCTTCAGAAAAAGTTTTATGGCATAGAGTTGTAGAAGAAGTTTACCCCAGTTTCTCACCAAATCCCTCTGTGAACCAGCAATAATCTAGGCCAAGAACATGCTTGGTATCATCCATGCACAAGCTCTGCACAAACTAAGTCTGCCACAGTATTTCATGTTCAAAATTATCCTCATTGCTCACCTCCAGGGAAGCATCTGCATTAAAACCAGCCATATAAACTCTGCAAGAGCTGCTGTAGCACACAGAAGCAAGGTACACATGACCAGTAGAGTGTCATTATCTTGTGCCTGACAAGTAAAAGCTGCCCAACTGTTGTAGTATGTTACCTGAAATGATACTCAAATTCCCACTAGAGTAACAGAGTAATTTCATAACAAAATTAACCAGAAACACAAGATCCTCAGCAAAGACTACTACATAGTCATTATTATTATGATTATTCCTCATCTTCTGAATTGTCACAAATCAGTGCAAGCAAAATTCTTGATCATCATTTGATGTCACAATGCAAAACTGAGTTTTCAGAACCAACACAGATCTCAAACAATAACTGAATTCCTGTATTTTACAAGTCTGGTTTCCCTACTAGTTTACTCAGCAGATCTGTACTTTGACATAAAGATGAATTTACAACTCTCATTTGTAATTATCCTAGTTACCCAGATGGCAAAATTCCAGTTAAAAAAAACCCCCAAACCACTAACCAAAAAACCCCAATCTCTTCCCCATACCCCACCCTGGTTTCTTTCAGTTCTCAAATCTAAGTAAGTTCCAAGAGAGGATGAGGTTCACAAAGGTTAAAATACTTTTTTAAAACATCCTTAAACATGAACTCTAGTATTTGTAAATTCAGCCAACTTACCACTGCTGCCACAGTCTGCGCATGACAAGAGCTCTTCGGGCTTTTTTTCACGATTTGATTCTTTCGTTCCCAAACAAAAGCTACATATCGGGATGGGATCAGCTCGTGGCTAGGTTTAAAAATAAACAGAGTTAGCTAGCAAAAAACCCAAAACAAATGCCTAAACAAACAAACAAAAAAACAAAACCCAAGACCCACCAGCCTCAGTAGCTTTTCCCTGGTATTTTGTTGTGCCACATTATTAGTAACCTAAACAAACATCCACTTGACTAACTTGGGAATAACCAAGTTTTTATCGTAGCATATTTCATAAACTTTATGTTGACCCATGATAAGCAATCCTGTGTACTAATCCATGTAAATGTTTCCAGTACAAGACTAGGGTTAGCAAAACAAGGAAAAATTACAACTTTGGACACTGTTCTTGCACATACAACTTCAACTCTATTACACAATCACTTGTTCTTCAAATGCAATAGTGCTCAAAGATAAAGATGTAAACTGGTCTTTATTTTGGATTAATACAATTAACTGACAAAAGAAAATAAACTTATTCAAAACACTCACATTTAAAACATAATTTATTGCTTGGAAATCCAATACAACTCACACCCTCCTTTGAAACTGCCATTTTAGGGTAAATCAACAGATCAAGGTTATCCATTCCAGTCTGATGAGTCCCATTAGCTTTGAGACACAATTGTAATAGAAAACCATGCAAATCTTTCAGTGTCAATAAGCAATACATGAAGCTTTTCAGAGGACTTCAGAATTGATACAAATTTACTTCCCCTCCTCCTAACCAACTATGTGACCAACTATCAGAGATTAAATACCTATTTAATAGGTTCAGCATTACATCTTAGAGTTTTAATGAAACTACTTACCTGCAACATCCAAAATATTAATGTATTAATAACTACATGGAACTATCTCTAAGCAGGTCTGTAACAAAACAATATGCAACGATTTCTCCCAAGGGGGATACTCTAACAGAGTACCTTCCCAGACTGGCTTCTAGCAGCTGGCCTCACAGTAACTCATAAATTAAAATAGTTTCTTTCACATTCATAGCTTCCAGATTTAGGTAAGCAATGCTGTTAGTTTTATACATCAGAGTAATTATTTCTTGGTTTAACCTTTATTTTACATTTCCACTTTATGATAAAATACTTTGAAAGCTGACAGACTATCTTCACTTGACCTATAAAATCTGTATTCCACTACAGATCTGGGAAGTGGGAAATGCTTATTTTTAAGGGTATTCTTATGAAGTAACCAATTCCATGTAGATGTGCCCTTAAATCTCAACATAATATAGAAACCACTTCCATCTTCCTAAGCTTTATGATCATCTTCAGTCAAGCAGCAGATTCTGAAAAATACTGACACCAGCAAGGTATATTTGTCCTACCCATCCGAGAGAGCACACAGTACCCTTACCCTAGCCTATAACTACTTCCATGCAAACATACCCTTAGGCATCACACTTTCTGACAACACAGTCCTCAGAAGGTTCAACCCTTCACAATCCAATTACTGAAATACTGACATGCTTGTATACCCCAAAGAATATGCATTAAAAATAGAGCCAAAGACTTTTCCTAAGTATGGAGATGTGTCTTCTCTTCAAGTACAAAAGGGAACTGCTATTACCTCTTTATAGCTAATAGGAACAAACATCATCTGCAGTACATTCCACTAAGACTTCCACTATGGATTATATGGATAGCTGAAATATTAAACTGCTACCCAGAAAAAAAAATATTTAAGTTATAAAACTGTTAGCTTTTTACAACAGTCATACTCAAAAAAACAAAAAACAAACCCCAAAAACAAACAAACAAAAAAACCCAACCCACACCCAAAAATTTACTGATGTTGTCTCATTGCCAGTTTTAGTAGGATAGCATTGACTGAGATTCATAATTCTACGGGTGGGAAGGGTTATAACAATTACTTGCAGGATTTTTCACTTGTTAAAAACAACATATATAGAATTAAACTGAAATTAGTTAGTTAGTATTCTTGCCAGTCAGATACCATAACTCAATGGATCTGTCCCATCATTTTGCTTTTATCATCAATAGAGAAAAAATACATTAACCAAAAAAATCCCAAACATAAACACACCAATAATCATCAGCAGAAAAATTGTCCAGTGTTATTCAAACACAACTTGCAGCATTGCGTGGACAATTCTTAACTGCTGCTTACAAGTTCAATACAGATAATTTAAAAAGAAAGATTATTCTCTTAGTGAAATCTGGTTAAAAAAAATCTCTTCTTGGCAACCATACCATTCTCATTCCCGTTGATAAAACAGTACTTTAGCCATTTCAAAAATGTTCGCTCTTATAAATAATCTACAAAACATCACATATCATTCAAATCCAGGCCCACAATCTCATCTATCTTTCCAAGATTTTTTTTTTTTTTTTCTCTCAGAAAAGACATGGCCATTAGCCAACATTCATTTACTTCCCTATTTCAAATCACCACCACCACCCCCGCCCTTTTTTACTGAAGGTAAAATAAAGGACAAAGGTTGTTGGCAGTTCAGGGCTACAAAGACTGATGTTCCCATACCAAACCTAATCACAAAGAGCTCGCAAATGCTATCACTTTGCACACAAGTTTTCAAGAAACTCACAGGCTCCAATATATATTTAGAAGCCATTTACATTAAGAACTGTATTACAGGGTCTGATCTCTCAACTACTTAAAGTTAAGAATACTCACACATGCTTGTCAGCACAGTAACCAAAACAGTGTCATATTGTTTTAGCTTGCACAGTCAAAGCAAAACTAAATTCATACTGGCAGTACTAGTTCTGACCCACAGCTGTCTCAGGATAAACTAATGGGGGGGGGGGTTACGGTTAATATTTGGGCTAGAGGATAGCTGGGGTTTTTTACCGTAACAGAATGTAGATCAAACAGCAATCCTACCTTAATCTACGAGAATTCTAAGATAAACTAGTGATTAGGAAAAGAGATTTTATACTAAAATACATATCATTATCTTTTGAAAAACAATGATTAGCCTTCAGGAAGGTTAATTCTAACTCATCTCTGACAGGAAGTAGTATAGTCAGTTGTTCAACACTGCAACATTTTGTACCAGATGAACTAGTAATATTTTTCTCGTTTTCCCACCTCAGTTCAAAAGAAAAGTAACTTTTTCAGCTAACATGTAAGAACAACATCAATATTTGTGTTACAAAAACTTTAAGAGCGTGAGATCTGCTCTGTTGCCTAAGACAGGTCTGAATAATGCTTACCCAATAACATACTATTACTTGAACAGAACTAAAGGTGAAAAGAAGTTTTCATACCGTTAATTCTGCAAACAAAGTAAGTGACAACTTGCAAAACTGTTTAGCTTTCTAGGTCACTGGAAATTGTACATCCAAATTTAAAAGGCTGCCTTGTTCTAGTAACTGTATTTCCAACTGCAGTAAGAGCAAATTTACAGAAAATTCATACCTTATGCCAACACATAGTTGTGTTCAGAAACTGAAGCTCCAGAAAGAGCAGTCAGGCAACAGGATTTTTAAAAAACATGCATATATACACACCATGGAGCAATAACAGACCGTCATCTCCGCACTTGTAAACAGGTTGGGTTTTTTATTTTCCTTTCCAAGTAGACATTGAATAATACTTATTTAAGCACCACACATCCAACTGTCACAGTCAATCAATTCCTTAAAATGTCATACATACAACCACTGCAATTCATCAATCTTCTAGTGTTAAAACCATATACCCTATCAAGATACAGTACCAAAATACACCACCAAATACTAATTTCATCAAATTTATAATTTCAAAACTATTCTAAACAACAGTTGATTGTGATTATCCTAATGCTTAAGACAGTTTTCATTAAAAATTTTATGAATGTGTGTACACTCCGTTTTGTTTGTAGCTTCATCATTTGAGTCACTTCAGAACACATGGGGGAAAAGCATTTAGTAAGTTTGTGCTACAGATGAAGACCAAATATAAAAAAGTATTGTTTTAGTGCCTTCAATAAGTGTTTTGTAATTGATTAAACTGAAAAATCGCCTAAAACACCAAAAAAACCCCCACCAAGGAGTTTCAATTATTTAGCATAGTTTATACAGTCTGAAACACTAGGGACTCACTATCCTTACTGCTCTCAGATTTTAAATATTCTGCATTCTTGACTGGTCTATAAAAAAATTACAGAATCATAGAATGGCTTGGGTTGGAGAGGAACTTAAAGATTTAATTCCAAACTCCCCTGCCATAAGGAAGGACACCTTTCACATAATCACTAATTCAGAAATAACAACACAGTGTTAGCAGGTAATTAAACTAGTGTAATTACCATATTTAAGCAAAGACTTAGTCATTTATGTAACCAATAAATTATTTTCCTTATTTTAATAACTCACAGCTATCTATTCCGAAAACCTAACAGGCTTTGCCACTGCATAAAATCAATCCTTGGTAAAAAGTCTGCTGGATTACTATTACCTTATGCAAGAACTTGTCTCAAAACTCTAGCCTAAAGTAACAATTTTTTTGCTACTGTCATTTCTATTTCTTGCGGAATTCATACGCTTATCTGATTATACTTAAAATTGCCATAAAATTCTTAATACATTTAGCATGTTCTAACATCCCACCACCAAAAAAGTCACATTAGGTCCTGAAAAGTCTTACTTTTGAGTATGCAGTTACCCACAACCATAAATCCCACTCAAAGCAAGATTACTATTTGAATAGTATAGCACTCTGAGGCTTTGAACAGATTGTCCGAAAATTATTAGGTATTAGCTGTGTACACATAATTACAGTTTTAAGTGCTAGTCTCATTAAGTGTTATACACACATTAAAAGGAATTAAAAGTTTTGCACACACTCACAAGAAATTTAAATTTTACTTGTAAACCAAAAACCTCAACTGTTCAATTTGCAACTACATCTCAATGCCTTTTCAGAAATTCTTCAACATCACCTGACAACCTGGTGGAAGACACATCCTTATTCATGACACACAAACAAAATCAGATCTCTGTTACCCTGTTAAAAGAAACAGCATGCAACTATACAGGGTTAACAGGATAGAGAGCCAAATTTTATTGAAAACTGAAACTGCCATGACCTTCAATACAGATCCACTGTTCTGGTTCCAGCCTATTGACAGCCTTAGGAAGGACAGAAGCAGCAAGTTTCCTTATCCATAATACCTACATTTTCACAAAGTACCTTCACAGGCTACCTGCACTCTTCTTTTTAACACGGTTTGAGAAAACAAGAAGTCTTTGAACAAGAAAAACCATCAGTAGCATCTCTGCAATAGTAATATTGAAAAGCAAAAGCTTAATCAGTGACAGGTACTGATTTCTAGTCTCAGCTACTGAACCAGCTGCACTATGTCACAGGCAAGACAAAAACCAGGAGTACTTTCAGCTACAATCCCCTTACTGCACCCATTCTGTGTGTAATAAATAGAGTTTACTTCCACATCTGGAAAAAAAAAATCCTTTATGTTTCAGGAACTAGTTACTACAAGTTACCCTAAATTAAACTAAACTCCAATTTTTTTAAAACAACATCTTAGTAACTACCCAGTAGCTCCTGTGCTAGTTCTACAGGCCCACAAAGGATGGTAAAAGGTACACACTGAATCAAAGATGGTGAAAACATGCTGGCAAGGCTATTACTGCGGAAGTATGTAAACATTAGACCTGCTACAAACCTTAACAGAGCCTATACATTCAAAGAGCACAAAGCAAAAGCCAGCCTAAGGGCAGTTTCATGAAAAGAGGACTGACCAGGGTGCCAGTTATCATTATTACACCTTTAAATCAAGAAATTGCATAAATGGTGTGTGTTGAGGAAGAACTGCAGTCTGAAACTTCTCTTCTCCCCAAAGACTATCCTCACTACTAGAATGCCAAGTTCATGTTCTCTTTTACTGTATAAAACTGATTTCTGTACTATGCAGTGGCTTTCTCTGCTCACATTCCCTCCTAGGCTTTCAAAGGTTATGTCTGTATAGGCACTACGATATACAATGTAACTGCCAGAGATACATAAATTATCCGAACTGCTAAGTTTAAAATGCTTTATGTCCTCCTGCAGTCCCACACCCCAAACCCATCTAATGCAACAGTAACACTATGTCTCAGAGTTCAAAGCACATACTTACAAGTCCACAACCTCCCCTCTGTGTACAAACCTCAAGCAATCAGCAGACGGCTGCTGAAGGAGACCTTAAGGACACACATAGAAAGACCACCTCTCATACAATGTTTTTGAAACATCACCTTGAAAACTGGAAATCTCACTTCCATCCTGCACTCCTGATGAGGTGAGAAATTCCTGAAAGTGAATCCAAATTGATATATTTCTAGATTTCACAGCAGGAGGGGGAGCACTCTCCGACATCAGCCCATAAGAAATCTACAGTTCCTTAAACAGGCTGAAGAAGTCCATTCACCTGAACACACCAGTGGTTTTGATCGTTTTGGGGTTTCAGTTGTTGGTCTCAGGGTTTTTTGGGTTGTTTTTTTTTTGTTTGTTTGTGGTTGGTTTTGGTTTTTTTTAACAGAAGCCAAGAAGTGTAAACAAAAAAAACATCGTCTCTTGCTTCCCACCCAGAAAAATACATCCAGACCTACAATGTGATCTTTTATGTATAGAAATTGCTCTCCTGCAGTGTTTTAACTAGCTCTTACAGGAAAACACATCATCTACATCCCTGGACATTGTGTCCCACTTGAACACAGCTCCCCACATTTCCTTGTGTGCTTTGGTAATAACTTTAGCAGTCAACAGGAACCACTACAGCTGATGGAACTGCATAGCAAAAAACTAGCCTCCATCTTCCTAATCAAGTACTGTAATAAGGAAGACAGGCACAAAATCACACACACTTATACAGTTTTCTAAATACAGCTTCTTTTTTTATGTTACTGAAAGAATATTCCTGCTGCCTCTTCCAAACTGGGAAACAATACAACCTACAATATGGGAACTTGCAACAATTACCACTTAGAAAACAGAATGCAACTTCGGGCTTCAAAAGTGTCTTTTTCTTGAACTCTGGAAATGAAAATAAAAGTCAAGTTCAATTTCAAAATATTTTTGTTGTTTCATAAACCAATGCAACATATTAGAAACAAAACCAGAACTTCAATTTATTATTTTTTTGAAGAAAACAACTGAGAATAGTGCTCTGCACAGTGAATATTGATTAACATGCAGGGAAGAAACCCTGATCCAAAAAACCCCACCAAATAAACCCACAAAACCACACACATACCTTTTCTAGCAAGTGTTTTATTCATTTGTCCATTCCCTTAATTAGCTGCACATAAGCCATCCTGCATTCATGTTTTGTTTGCAGTTTATCCACTGAAAATTTTAAATATCCATTTTCTGTTGAAAAACAGGTGCAAAGCAGCAGCTCAAAAATACAGTAACTCTCCCAGTCTTCTGGAGGCTCAGCTTTCATTTTCAACAGAATGAATCTAAAGCCTCTACCCTTACAGAAGGGAGGCTTTCAAACTATAGTCCAAATACAATAGACACACAGGACTACAGAAGTCAGCCTAAAAACAACCTGGATATACGTAGGCCCTGCTATCATTTCTGTCCACAGACTCTGATAACTTAATTCAAATTGTATTCCTTCTGTGATCTTTTGTTGATTCCCATGAGTCATGGTTTAACCCCAGCTGGCAACTAAGCTCCACACAGCTGCTCGCTCACTGCCCTGACACCAGGATGGGAATCAGATCAGTAAAAGTGAAAAATTCATGGGTCAAGACAAAGACAGTTTAATAGCCAAAGCAAAAGCCACACACACAAGCAAAGCAAACCAAGGAATTCATGCATCACTTCCCGTGGGCAGGCATGTGTTCAACCATTGCCAGGAGAGCGGGATTCCATCATGAGTAATGGTTTCTTGAGAAGACAAACACCATCACTCAATGTACTCCACTTCCGTCTTTGTACTCCCACTTTATATACTGAGCATAATGCCTTATGGTCTGGGACATCCCTTTGGTCAGTTGGGATCGGCTGTCCCAGCTGTGTACCTTCCAAGATTCATGTGCACCCTCAGCCTCCTTGCTGGTGGGGAAGTGTGAGGAGCAGAAGATGCCTTGTCTATGGGTAAGCACTGTTCAGCAATAATAAAAACTATCTCTGTATTACCAACAAAGTTTCAACACAAACCCAAAATACAGCCCCATACCAGCTACTATGAAGAAAATGGACTCTACCCTAGTCAATTCCAGCACACTATGGTAGCACTGCAGGAGAAAGAAGGCTTTTCCCTCCTGAATGGGAGGGAGGAACTTGTCTCTATTTTCTGGCTAAGAGACTTCTTTGTTTGTGTGATGGGTTGTTTTTTTGTAGGCCTTCCTTGGTAACCAGGGTCAAGATCTAGGAAGTATTCCATCCCATCTCTTTACGTAATCAGGTGTATATAAACCGAAGGAGGAGGTGTTCTCTCTCTTTTTTTGCTTCTTTTCCTTCTCGGGCTCGCACGCNTGTCTGTTTGTTAAACTCTACTCTTCCATCCAGCACACAAAACAACCTTAGGTGTACCAACAACAGGCTTGCTTTTCTTCACTTCCTCTCCTCCGTAGTCCATTGACTCCCACAGGGCAAAACGAGATCACTACTGCAGATCCAACCAAGCAGATGACACAAGTTGCATTGCTCCTTACATAGCTATCCACCAGTCAAAGTATGTAACATGTTCCAATTGACACCCATCCATTTTATGTAGCTCAGATTTATTCTGTTTCCAAAACAATGGGGTTTTACTCTTCCAAACTCCCTCAAAACTTACTCCTTTAAATTCATCTCAATGTCTTAAGAGTATTGCACATTTCTATTACTTGCCATGCACTCTTTATAATAAAAACTGTGTACTTAAGCTTCATATTATCATCCCCATCACGACCTCACCTTCTGTATCACCGACAAAGCCATCCATTGTGTTTGACAACATGCAGTTAAAAAAGATCCACATCATTAACATGTAATCCTTCCAAAAATCTCACCTTCAAGTACACTTCAGAGTATTCATTCAGAGGTAAAATTCATTGTGTATCTACTCTTCTATAATCCTGCTCATCACTTGCTAAATTTCCACTCTGTCTTCACAGATCTTAGCTTTTTCATATGCTTAGGAGACTTCCAAACCTTTTGGCATGGACTCTATTGGATTTTGTCACATGTATATGCAGTTGTTCAAATGGGACTGCACTTTCCCATTCAAAATTTAACCTTTTACTGGAATGCAAGTACAATGAAGCAAGTGACACATGTAATGTAATCACAAACAAGAACTGGTGCAATGTGCAGACCATGATCCCATGGGCATGCCAATTTTTCCATTCTTTGAGGAAAGGTATTGTTTTTAAGCAAATTAAACAAACTTCAGTATGAAAAACACACGCTTCATTGCCATGATATTATGTTTACTCAGATGTTTGTATACATGCATATTTTTATTCATAACTTATTACCAAAATCATCCTACATAAATGCATATAATGTTTGCAGTGTGGCACAGGATAATTATTAGTTGTCTCGATGCTAATTGCTCAGGGAAAGTGTTTAATTGCATATTAAATTGATCATATGCATATTTTATCTAGTTTACTCTTTGGGGCAAGTTTACTGTCAACATGATCTAGATTTCAATAGTCGTATACTAAATACAGAAGTAGGTCTTTTTGCAACTGGGCTAATGTTTGAAATGCAGTTCTAAGTAAAACAAGCAGAGCCCTGTTCTACTCCAAGATGAAGTAGCTGAATTTCCACAAAAAGTCAAGACATATCCTGTCTAGTTGCCTCACAAACCTGAAGGGAAAAATATTAGGACCAAAGCAGTATTATTATGGCTGTAAATTCCAGAAGCTGGAATGGGATTACAGGAGAACTTTCTTTGAATTTCTTCTACTCATATGATTAGGAAATGAAGCTTTAAGTAGAGAGTGTTATGTTTTTGTTTTGTTGTGTGCATTTTGTTTTTTGTTTTAAAAGTATTTAGTTTTAACTCATGCATATAACTTGACAATTATTATAACTGCTCAATTATTTCAAGAGCAAATGTAATATAAATTATGCAACTGTAAATCACACAGCCACTTCTCTTACTGAGGCCTAAGTACTAGAGAACTAACATAGCTAAGCACCTACTCCTACAGCCATCAAGTGGCAGCGGCCAGGCCACTGACCTTTTGTTGCATAGTCACTGATTTCTATTTGGCAAAAGACACCAGCAATAAGGTATTACTCTTCCGGATGAACTACAGAGCAATGTAAGTAATGAAAACCTATTTATTTATTTATAAGTTAAGTAGTTCCTGGTCTCCTTTCTGAAGGTACAGAAGACTGGACAAATAGCTGATTAAATACTAACTTTCCCCCCCCCGACAGGAACTGAACTTTATTCTTAAAGGAAGAAAAGCAGTTTATTCAACAGTCAAGACACTGAAATGACTCACAGGAACTTACCTTTACAAGCCATCACTCAAGGCACATAGCCATTGAAAGTCTGCCAGAACCATAAAGAACCTACAGTGTATTTTGTACAAGACCTGGGAGGGTAGGAGTTTTTTGCTTGATCAAGTGCTGAAATCCAGGGCAGAGGATAATAAAGGTGAATAGACACAGTAGCCCAATACCCAAAGGAGTTACCTAAGAGGCTGACACTTGAACAAATGAAACAGATTGCTCTCTAAGTCCCTGTTTGTGTATATTGTGCTGTATGGATAGGTCATGGTCAATATTGACATACCATGAAGAAATTACAAGCCCCCCAAATCAAAAAGCCATTTCATAATCAAAAACCCAGATCACTGTAGTTTATATTACACGTAGAGTAAAATAATCTTCATTAGAATATAACAAAACACTGTTAACTAGTCATGTGATGTAGGCCAGATCTCAAACAGCTCTGAACAAAAGCAGTAAACACTTCACAGAAGACCAGTTTTTCCTAGAAAGGCTTCCAAGTAGGCCTGTTATATAAAATTAAATGAAAGTCTCTTGAATGAAACAGGCTTAAAATTTGCCTATTACATTTAAACCGGTAGGGGAGGGGACAGAAGGGGCAATTAAAAGGAATTATTGCAGCAACTTGTACTTCACAGTTTCTATAAACAAATCCAGTGCGGCTCTCAAGCACTGGGTTTAATCTATCTTCTACACTACTGCAAAGTCTGTAGTATTAAACCAAGTCTGTGAAGCCCATGAGACCATTCTCTGTCCTACCAATAACATTAAATTGCCATGTGACTCAAGGAAAGCGTATGAGTTCCTGCATCAGCATTTGTACAACAGGACCAAAAAAAGGACAGGAGAGGGATCATACCCAGCTTCATTCAGCCAGTGGGTTGTTGACTGTGATTTTGTGAGGAATTTTTAAACAATGTTTCAAGGTGGTTATACTCTGCCACAAAAAAGGCAACTGTACTGCTGATAGCCTATAGGAGGTGGTAAGCAACTTCACTCCAGCAAAAAGCCATAACCAAAAGAAAGTACTAAGAAATGATCCCTCAGTGAATCCATTTAACAGCACTATTGGATGTACCTAAGTCTGAAATCAAAATCTAGCATCAGTCTCCCTCCAGCTCTGACAGGATTATTGAACAGTAAGCAGTTCCTCTTTGCTTCCATTTAGTAACAGAACTAAGCAATGAAATAACCTGTACCTACATCATCATCCACAGTTAAGGGCCCTGGCCATTAAAACGAAGCCTTACTAGCAATACTCTAACTACTCCCACTGCAAGTTTTGTCTTGTGTAGGGCAACCGCAAAAACATGTTTTTGATCTAACTCTAAATGAGTGCAGAGTATGGCTGGGACAAGACACACTGATAAACTCATTTAAGACATACTGCAGGAATCCACTTTGTGAGCATTTCCTGTGCAGACGTTTTTTCCCTTGCCTCTTCCTTCACATAAAGGAAAAAATGTCCTATCTCAATGGAAATGGAGAAGAAGCATGACAAAAGCTACTCTGTATAAGTCATTGAACAGTCTTTAGGACTAGATTAACCTGTAAGACCAAGAGATACATAATCCAGGTCAATTTTTCATTTTGTATATGCACTATTCAGCTGTTTTAGCACCGACAATACAACAGAAATCTTGCAAGGAAGCCTGAAATTTGGATCCTTACAGACTACATATTTAAGGTTCTCATACAGGCTAGTGCGAGAAAGGTATGTCCCTTAGTCAGTCCAAAGTACCAAGCAGACAGTGGATCCTAAGACACAACCAAGAAGACTGGCTATACGCTGTTTCTTAAGAGTCTAAATAAAAATATTATTCACAGTTCTTGTGTGTTAATGGTTTAAGTCTCCAGTATGTACAATGGCTACAACTAAGCATTTATACTTACACCATGAGAAGGAATGCCATCAATTTAATGAAAACAAAAAATTGCATATGGTGTTTTTAAACAGCAAAGCTAATTTAAATGAGTAATTACATTTAGGATGAGCACAGTACCTCCTTGAAATTTGCAAAACGCAAGGATTTGTGAAATAGTACTTATGCATTAATGACTTTAGTAACAGGCCATAAAGAACCCTATATAGTCCAAAAACATTNTAAGACAAAGTTCCCTTCAGATTTAAAATTCTGATGGATCTTGACTCCACTGCCATGCAAAAGCTGTGCCACTTGTATGTGTCCATACAATTCAGATACACCATTCCTCCCTTTTTAAAATTCTGGCAAAATTTTCTTTGAATATGGCATTTAAAGGGTGGCTCAGCTTTAAGTAAACAGATACAAATTTTACAATTTGGGAAATAAGGCATACCTGCAGCCCAAGCTACTTTCCCTTAAAGGAAATGTGAGTGGCCAATAAAAGAGACAACATTTTATGTTCCAAATGTAATCAGGTAATATATAGAGTAGTTAATACAAAGCATACTAAAGTTACTTGATCTGACCAGAGTGCCTTCTACCACTGCCAAATAAATAAAAAATATGATCTAGTTGTTCCACATGCACCAAAATAGTTTCATGATAGGTTAATTAATCATGAACATAACTTTTCAGACATTACATAATTTCACAGACTTGCTTGTAGCTCCTGCCAAAGAAAACAACAGTTTGAATGAGAAATAAATCTACACTTGAAGAGAGATGACAGTGACAAAACATGATGAACGTAGGAAAACGAGGGGGGAAAGGAAGGGGAAAGTATTAATATTACACAAAACTCCCTCTATAACTTTATTACTCAAAACATAGCAAAGCTTAAAAGCCAAAATACATGAATCAAGCAACTGAAACTAGTTTTTCACTCTAATTTTTCTTACTTCTTTAAAATTACAGACTGTTTGTAGAAATCACATTTGATAGAACTTGAGAAACAAACCTAAATCATGCAACTTATTCTGTGGCACTTATCTGAGATCAAAAATCTCTTTGTAACAGCCTTGGGTTTATTTCTCATTTGGGATATATCTAGCAGCACTCAGATGAAGCATAGATCACTTTTGTATTTCAAAAATGGTCTCAGATTTACATTTTCAACCTGCCAATAAATTAATACTTGATTAATTCAAACTATATGTTAAAAATACACAAAGAAAGCTAGATATCAAGGAAACAAAAAAAAAAAGTTATTTTTCTTGGTAATGTACTTTTAATCCTCCCTGTAGGCCCCTCTAATAATGAATTCATATGCCAAATGGCCAAGGCACTCAACTCTAACTGATACAATAAGACTATGAAGGCAGACGGAAGCATTGATTTAGGAATTCAGAAGTCAGGGGGAAGAAAACGGGAGGAGTGGGGGGATGAACACCAAACTATTTTTCCAAAAGTGTTAATTTCAGCTCCCCAAAGGTTTTACTACCTAAGTCACAACACAAACACGGAAACATGGGACTCTGCGCTATAAAAACCCACCATGTAAATCTGCGAAAGTGCTATGTATAATACAGCAATGAGTTTGCCTTCTTCCATTAAAAAGGGAAGAGGAAGGATGATGGAAAAGGGAATATTTTCAGTCATTCAGGACACCAGTAAACCTTTTCTATTTTTACTGTTCTTATCTTCAGCTCCTTCAACTGCACTGAGTGAACAGCACCATTCTTTAGTGCTGCCTGGGAGACTGGGAGGCTGCACACAACCCCTGCCAGGTTTCAGTTCACTGCAGCAGGAGTTCCACATTTGCTCACCAAGTGAGCTGAGAGCAAGCAGAAAGGACAAGTACTTCTCATCACAACAAATACTATATTCTTCACAGACAGAATATTTCAAACGTTACTGGCCACTTAGTACAGGCATCAGTTAATTTTGACTGAGTTTATTCAGCAAGACTACAAAGAGCATTTTCCTTGAAAGACAGGTACGTTGTGAGCCATTTTTGACATTGGCTCACACAGTCTCTTCTTGTATGATTTTACAGTTTCATTTTATCTGAAAAAAACAAGTTTGCAATTTTAAGACACCTGTAAGATACTAATTATGACTGTTACTCTTTGGCAGAAGTAATGACCTTGTGGTACCAAGTGGTTTCTCTTAGGGACAGCAATTTCTTTTCTTCTGTTGGGGAAGTTCACGAGTTCTGATGCTACTGCCTACTTGGCACAGCTCTTGAGTTCCTTCCTCCTCCTGTCCAGTGATGGATCAATAACAATAATGTTAAAATGCACTCAGGAAGATCAACATCCCTATGGTCTCTCCAGTTTCCACTTTCATAGTGGGGGCAACAGAACCTCCTCTCCCAGTGACAGCAGAGTAAGAAAACTTGTTCCTACACAATAACAAAACTCGCCTCACCCTGAAAGAATTTCTACTGTTAGAAAAAAAGATCTCAAAGGGTCCCTCCAGATCCTGTGACAGCCCACACAACCTGCAGACTTATATTCCTTTTAATTACAGCACTGCAATTCAGTGATTCAGTATTCATATGAGCACAACTATAAGCTTGACAGTTATTCACTGAAGTAAAGTTTATTGTTCAAAGAGTGCTGGAAAAGACCGACGATAATTAGTAACTTTTATATATATTATACCCCATGCCCCTTGCCTTATTAAGAATAAGGTGAAGAACATCCCCCTACCATGAGCCACCAGGAGAGAAAATAGCAGCTGTAAATCAGAACTGCTGTTAATATCATGAGTCCATGAGTGTTTTCTAACATCTCTCTCCAAGAAGCTCAGGAAAATGAAGTTGCACTGTAACATCCCCAAAACATCAACTGTAACAATGAGATCTTTCATGCCTTGACAACATTTTCCTTCACAACAACTGCAGAATACCTGTGGATAATACCCACAGGTACAGAAGGAAGTAAAAGAACCTGTTACTTTTCTTTGCATCTTGCCATCTTCTTCAGGAGAAAGGACATTCAAAAAGTATTTTTCTACACGTTAAGACTTACATTTTCAGTGAGGAAGTGATGTTCCCCTGCCCATAATCATAGCTAATCATGCAATACAGCCACTACTCCAGCACTGCTTGCAAGGAAAAATCAACACCTTCATTAAAACATCTGCCTTACTCATCTGAATTTGCAGAATCACAGAATGGTTTGCCTTGGAAGGGACGTCACAGATCATTAGTTCCAACTGCCCTGCCGTTCAACCTTGTCATGAACACTCCCAAGGATAGGCCATCCCCAGCTTCTCTGGGCAACCTGTTCTGACACTTCACCACCCTCACAATGAAGAATTTCTTCTCAGTATCTAATCTAAACATTACTCTAAGCCTTTCAATTCAACCTGTACTGAACCCTTTAAATTTAAAGTCATTACCCCCTACCCTATCACTACATGCCCTTGCCAAAACTCCCTCAAAAAACGTAACTTTTTAAACTGACTCTTCCACTCATTCAGCTGTATCATGAAGAGTTTAGGGAGATGCCTTAATTTTATTTCAGTTTGAAAAGTGATCATCTGGCAACCAAACCTTTCCACTTACTTTTAAGAACTGATGCCTATTAGGTAAGCAAAAAAACTCTATGGACTGTGTAGTTCAAAGAAAAATCAATACAAATATTGGTCATATGAGGGGGGGGGGGGGTGGGGGGGGGTGTGTGTGAAGGGACACCAGAAATACCAAATTTGTATTTTGACCACAGCAGGGGAAAGGGAATTTTTCAGTGGCCCAAAAACCATCCAGGCATTTGTCTCTTACAGCAACATATCTCTGCATACATAGTTTATGTGGACAAAAGTACTGAAGTTTAGCTTGTGCTATTTTTCAGATGAAGCAACTAAGTCAGAGCATTTCTGCATAGCAATAAATAGAATAATCTTAAGCCCATTAAACACATCTGTTTTTGAAAACACACCTGTCATTGAAACTACTATTTAAAATAGCATGTAGCTCTTATGTACACTTCCCCACTGCATGAAAGAACCTTCTCCAAAATTCAGATTCTAAAAAAAGGCTTTGTCTATAAGTTTACCTTACAAAGTATGTGCAATTTATGTTGAGACTTTAAATCAGTATTTCCTTCTAAATACTCTACCCATCTCCTCTCTAACAAAGAAAAATGTAAGAGTTTAAAGAACTGAAGTCTTATGTATAGTTTTCGCCTACTGAACGGTTTTTAAGCCTACATCTTTTCCAATAGTTTCTCAATTGTAGCTCTGCAAAAGGAACAGCACAACAGAGCTGCAAACTCTTACCACTGACATCTAAGCAACAGTAATCTTATCACAAATCAAAAGTTACAATACTTAATGATGCTAGAAATAAAACATCTGAACAACTGTGAAAGCTTAACTTACACCAAATTGATCTAATGTAATGGTCCTCGAAATTCCCCAACTATATACAACAAATTTTGTTAGAGCAACAAAATACACAACATGGGCAAGAGAACAGAATTATATCCAGATTAGCAGGGAGGCAGGGGAAAGCAGAAATTCGTTTTTCCCACAGATGCACACACTTGAATTCTACATGTAAGGCTAAGGAGGCAATTGATGCAACCAGGTTCTGTTGCAATATCATCACAACTTTGATACTACTGAGGACAATAACTACAGCCAAGCACTTAAACTGATCCACTTCAAGTTTCTCAGTAAAATACATAACCACAACAAGTGTATAAAGCAAGACTGCAGGGAAAATGTATTATAAGAAAACATTCATGTTTTAGTGGTAAATTCAAGGGTAATGGAGGCAAGGGAGGTATACCTGTCAACACTAACCTTCCTGGAAGAATGTTAGATCTCACAGTTAAGACAAAGAGCAGTAGAGAAATATACCAAGAGGAAACAGTGAAATAATGTAATGTAGAACAGGAGTAATAGTGAAATCACTTTTGGCTCCTTGAAGCTTGGTATCATTTATTTCTGTATGAAGCTACTAAAGCATATTGTAAAAGTAAGGAAGACTGAACTTTAACCCAAATAAAACTCTCACAAAACAAGTAAGCAACAAAATGTTAACATGTGTCTCCTGGATGAGCCTTGAAGTAACAGTTTAAAGTGCAGAAACTCTTAAAAAACATAATCCCCTCACTCACAAGAACACAAAAAGAAAAAGCTGAAGTCATAGTATGAGCTATGTTCAATACTTCAGTTTAAAAAGAACATCCTATTTGGAACAGGTCTTACCCATAGTTATTACAATGCCTTCCTGAAAATAAAAAGCATTTTAAGAACTAAAATGTGAGTTACTATTAATAAGGTATCACTGCCTGTTGTTTATTGGTTTTTATACCTAAAATGTAGATTGGCCAGAAAGTAATGAAAAGCTAATAGTAAAAGTACATTTTTAGTATAAATTGTGTGATTATTTGAAGGGAATATTTTTGTAATCAGATAAAAAATATTTTTACAACACAAAGAAACAGATGGTGTAGAACGTGAAAATATGGGACCAAGTTAATAACTCTGACGTGCACACAAGCACTGCAGTAAAAACTATGACCTTTCTTATGAATAAGATGCTTCAAGCACACAACAAATGCACAGCATATTAGACAACAGTACTTTCAATCAGTTCTTAGCTAAGATCTATTTCTCCCCCAATTTTACTTCTCTGTCAAAACCAATTTAAGCTTTTCGCAAATGAGAAATTTTAAAAGTTTAAAGCATTGTTATCATAACCCTACTAGAAAATGTATCAGATACTTGAGTAATTTCTTTGATCTGGTCATTCCTACTGGTAGCTAAGTTCAGCAGGGTACAAGAAGCAATTATATCCATCTACAGAATACAATCATCTTATGCAACTAAAGCAGGTGACTGCTCATGTCTGTAACTGCTAAATTACAGCAAGCAATGAAGTTTATGCACAAAGTTCCTGGCATGGTCCAGCTGATGATGTTCAAATCCCCTTCTCCAGCTGCCAGTACAAACAGATAGGATCAGCATGTGTTTCACAAGCCTACTGGACTACAGCTTTGCATGATGAAGTTTGTGGTCTCCCCTTCTCCTGCCTTCCTCCCCTTTCTGTCCACAAGAGGAAACTCATAGACTGCAGTTCCCACTCAAGTTTTACTATACCAGTATCTGGTGATTCCAGTTTTCCCCCAATTCTGTTGGGTTTATCAGAGAAGAGTAACTGCTTTTGGACAATATATGCAGGATTACATATATTGTCCAAATAAGCCACTGAAATAAAACATAAACCACAATCAAAACACTTTCGACTGTTCAGATCCAAAACATCTTCTCTAACTTTTAGTTTCTGCATTGAGCATTGTGATAGCTTCTCTTCCATTGTAATAAACACCAGATCTCCTGCACCAATTGAATTTTTGAAGAAACCAGATAAAAGTTGGGATAAAGGTTTCTTCACCAGTTATGCAGATTTCACTCTAATTAACACAACCTGCCCAAAGTAAGTTACAATGCTGAAAATCCAAGACGTTGTAGGCCAGAGTGCAGACTTGGTATACCTTGAAGGTATTCCTGTTCCCAAATCAACAACAAAAAAACATCCCACCGCTAGTTAATTTGAGGACTACACTGTGTGAGTTGGTGCTTTTGTTTTTAAAACAGCAGATTAGAAATCAGTTTTCTAGAAAATTACTTCACTATCTCTAAAGCTCATGCACGTAGCCAATTTAAGCATTTCAGCATCTAATCTTTAAGGGGAATGGGAAAGGCAAAAGTAGACAGGGAAGGAGGATGGATTTTGGCATCTCAAAGTCTAACCTGCAAACTGTTCAGCCAATATGATTTCTTAGACTAAATTACAGCTGGCACATATATTTAGAGAAAGCTCTGTGGACCATACTAAACAAAGAAATTAAGATGTCCACAGAAGATCTTTCCATGATGTGCAGCTGTATATTTACAGAGTAGAAAATAAGTACACAGTGCAAGGAAAAAAAAGCCCCTTGATGCTAACCCCTAGTACCACAAGCCTGAAAACTGCTGACATGTAGTGACAGCAAGGATTCAAGAGCACAGTGTTGTGAGCACAACACCTTTTGAGATACTGTCACCCCTCAAATTCAAATCATGTCAGACTGCAGGTTGAACAAGCATCAGAACATGCATAGCAAGGCACATGGAGGTGCTGCCATTCTCCACTACCGCTGCCAAAACACTGGCTAAGCAATACAGTGGCATTTAGTTCTCCCCTTACCTTACATTTATCAAATAATTACTTGGAAAGAGGGGGCTCCCATCTTATATATAAGATGCCTTTCCCATTCCTTAAACAAGCTGTGTAAGATGGATCCACAGCAAAGAAAAAGATCTGAATGCAGAAGTCAAAGAAGACTCAAATCCCAGAAAACATTAACATCAGCAATGCCATCTCATTCATCCCTTTTAGACTGATAATACCTGAGAATCAGGAGATCAAGCGTTAGTAGGGTCAGCTCAAAGTTAATATTCCACCCTACAATATTCCAAGAAGCTTCAATTCCAAAGGCGGGCAGGGGGGGAGGGAAGAAATAAGCTTTACAAAGAAAAAGTAACATGATAGACAGCTTTGGATGTAACCAGGGGATGAGATGGGACTTAAACATGAATTTAGTCGACCACCACTGAAAATATCAGCATTACTTTCAGTGCCCAGACTAGGGAGCAACAGAGAACAGTGATTTGGGGAATTGGAGAGAGGAGACATACATCATTTTAAAGCTATTTGCATCTGGTGTACAGAAAGATCCAGTTCATGTTTATTAGCTGAACTTAATTTAGTGTAGCTCTATATAATAAAACATCTATTTTTAAAGTATCATTAGCCTAGTAGAAGCTACGCAAAAACCCAGTACTGGATTCCCCCCATGCCACCCCTCCCAGCAATACTCCACTTGATACTCATTCATCTCCAGGATTATCATATAACTACCAGCTTAAAGCAGGATCAATGTTTTTTCACTTCACTGAACAATCTAATCAATAGCAACAAGGACATTCTGCTGTCAAAAGCAAGCTGCTGCTCATGCTGCTAGTCCCCCCTGGGCTTGGTGTTACAGAACTATGTTAGATAGATCCTACCACACAGCACTCACTGTGACACCGATCACTCTGTAGGCACAGAGTGAGGTATTGATACCAAGTATGCAGCTAAATCAACACAGCTAATTGCATCTCCAGAAAATAAAGCTGTAGTCACGACAATTTGTAAAATTCTTTACACCTCCTACCAAAGAAACCAACCTAGTCTGATTTCTAGTTTAATTACTTATGCATGTATTGATTTTTCAGGAAGACAGAGGAAATGGAAAAGCTTACAACAAAATAATTTGAACGCATTTCTCTAATCAGTACTACATACATAAATTTAAGAATTTTCTAAAATATAAAAATTTTCATCCCATCCACTGGAAAGTATACCACTCTTATTACAAGTCTACAAGCTCTGGAGAACTCTGCAAATCAAAAATATCACTGTAAACTTTCCAGGCAACAATAATGTTTTGCACTTATATTACACAAGTTCTAAGCAGTTGTAGATACAAGAGATTCCAACTTAATCTCTTATGAATACACACCAAACTGTGCAACCAAAGCAAAACCCACTCACTGGGCCATCTATTTTGTATTCAGTCTCTCTGTAGCAACAACAAAACATTCTGCAAAAATAAGAGCTTAAATTTGACTCCTGGGTCATCTTATTAAATAAAATTAAGCAACTCCTAGCTTTACTTCTTTTTTCATTAAGGTACACAAATGAAAAAAAAAGTAGGTTCTGAAACCAGTTTATGTAATGGGAACAGAATGGGAAAAAAGAGGTCAGAAAGGCCAAGAACACCACATTGTTCCTACCATGTCTAGCTATCCTAGCAGGCTAATTGCAAAGAATATGCAGACCCTGTGTTTAAACAAGATGGTAAAATCTGTTTCTATTACTATAAAAGCAGAAAAATCACACTCACAGATTTGCCTTTTTATTTTAGCTACAAAATATCCCTTAAACCCATGAGATTTTGAAAGTATTGAGCTTCATACTAAGAAACATTGGCTTAACCCAGAATCTTCGACATTTATGAACAGTTCAATTCCCAGAATAACACATCTAGTGACATCTGGTTTCTGACTGCATTACCTATCTTGTATTTCCTTCACTACCTCCTCAGCTCCAAATTCTCAAAAATATAAACCCCATGCTCACACTCACAACCCCCATATTCCTCCTCCTCGCTATTTACCACGGATCTCCAGGTTACCCGGAATGACCGTGTGCCACATCTAATCCAGTATCATATATGAACTGTTTAGCTGACTAACACCTCTACTATTATGTGAAATATCAAAAACAAAGAGGCAGATAGAGCTGTTCCTCCCTCCTCTTTCAGCAGTAACGCTTCCAAAGGCATCTTCTTGCCACTCTCAATTTCCATAAAACCTACTTATCAGTTTTGGTTGAGTACAAGTTAACTGCTTGATCTGGCCATTAAGTTCAACTTCACTGAGGGAAGATGGGCAAAGCAGGTATGACTATCTTTGACTGCAGTTGCAATATAAATGCAGCTGCTCTCTTTTTCTGTTTAATGTAGGAAAGTAGAAAGTAAACCAGCACACAGATATTCTTAAAAAAATGTACCATTTTTTCCCCTCACTGAAATTGTAGCTCCAATACCACTTCTGCATATTGGGCCAGACTCACCTCAAGCATCTCTACCCATTCCAGCAGTGTATATCCAAGATGGATGTACTTCAGAAGAAACCAGCACTGTTGAAAGAAGCATAGAAACTGGATACACTTCCTACTAATACAGAACTTGTCAATCTTCTACAACACTTGGAATTACCTTTTTTCCCCTCTATGGGAAGAATTGGGTGGTGGTTCAATCACATCCAAATCAACTAAGTCTGAATTCAAGACTGTCCTATGGCAAAATTAGTTACTACATCTGTGGTTTAAGAAGCAGTCACATCTGTCCCCATCCATGACTTAAGCAGAAATTAACAGGCAATCACCTGCAAGGCCCCAGGTCCTACCAAGAAAACAAGACAAGAGAAGATATCCGCCAGGTTGTTACGGCATCACAATGCAACAGGCCTGGGAAATATATTTTTAGCATGTACAAGTACAGCACATGGGGCTTCCTCAAATGTTTTTATCAGATGGCTTCAGACGCATTCTAAAAAGTAAAAACAGGAATTATATGCTAAAGGGCAATACCTTAACATATTTCCTGTGGTACAGGGAGTCAACAGGCCACACTGTTGAGAACTGCAAGACTATGAAACTACCCTGATTAAGTCTAAAATGGATGCCTGTCCTTGAAGAACTGGACTGAGACTGTCATTTACATAAACCTGCGAACAGCCAAGATAACCTCCCATGGTAGAGGGAGCTGTATTTCTAATAGTCACCTGGAGGTGAAAAGCATCATGTCATCAGCCTTCTAAGGTAAAACCATGCAATAATAAAGTGCCAAAATGCTGTTAGCTAACATTTCAACAGCCAAAGCAGAACCTGAAGAAGATGCACAAAAACACAGACTGAAATTGAAGTTGAAATCTTGCCAGAGGTTCCCAATACTAACGCACTGCTGACAGCCACTTTCTGTCACTGATGTCTTTATACTCATGCTAGAGTTTTAGTAGAAATGCAAGTTTCAAAAGCACCAGGTTACTGCACAACACGGTGATGACAGATCAGAGAAGCAAGCTCAAAACTGACAAATCATGATCAAGCTCCCAAACCACAGAAACTGTCAAAATCCTTAAAGTGCCAATAAAGTAACTATTAAATGAAAGAATTCTGATTTTAGACTTTGTTCTCCTTTCTTCACCCACATAAGTCAAAGACCACCCACAACTACCTTCACCAAGGTTTAGGAGAACTCTGAGCAGCTACTTCCTTTCAATGCCTTGGAAAAAAAACGATGGCTGAAGAAATGACTGTGTTCTGGATCCACTCTGGGGCATCAGTCAGTATTACTGTAATTCTTTATAATGCATGGTCAAGCTTACCCTGATCCGTTGCTTGATTCTAGAACAGAAGTGTTGAATGCATGCATCCATACGTATCATGTTTATCAACTGCATCCTAGGAATATGAAGAAAGCTGTAATATAAAATCCTACACCAATATAAATTCTATTACAATAAAACTATAATTATCTTACTAAACTTGAGAATAAAAGTCATGTTTAGCTAGCATGAGAAAAAGGGATTTTAATGAATAATTGTTTTGTTTAGCATTGTGAGGCACATTTGTTACAGCATGTGGTAGCTGCTTTCTTGCAAGTATATGCAGTCCTTGCACTTTTAAACTACACTAATACCCTTTAGCAACACACACTCGATATTTTACAAGACTGTAGCTGCTACCTGTTGCTGTATTTCAGAGTAAAAATTTCTTTTAACTGATTCTGATTTTAGTACTGTTATTTAACATATGTAGCCTCTGGAATTACACAAGCTTAACCTTGGTAAACAAGACAGTCAAACTGTCAATTCTGATGGCAAATTTTAACAGCAGCACAGTTCTGTCCAGTCCATCTTTAAGATGTCTATTTTTATTAAATCTTTGAATATACACACAGAACTACAGGGATATGCATCCTGATGCTTTTCTATCTCTCATTTCATTCCCAGAATTGTGATTACATTTAATGAATGAGAATAGCTCCTCTGTCTCAGGACCTCTCAGTGTTACATAGCCAATTTCATTTAGACCTGAGATACCAACTTACTTTGATGCTCACTGGTTATCTTTCTTCTACTCCACTACCACCTCTTTTCACAAAAGCTTAGCTAATAGAGTGACACTTGTTCACAACTACTGAATGAAGCACTTGTTTCCCCCTCATTCTTTTGAGAAACATGCCAAAGAAATATTTTTGTAAGCACATGCAGGGGGGTGAGGGGGAAACAGCAACAAAAAAAAGCAAGTTCTGACTTCACTGAGGCCAAACCAAATATACCACTCTACAAACAGAGCTTCCTAAACCTTAAGAAAAGTTTTGGCAAGAGATGAGCTACAGTACAAAGTTTGCCAGGGACCCGTCATGAAACAATGCTGAAGACATTTGAAGAGAGTAGATATCTTCTGGAATTCCTTCTCCAACTATAATCTGAGACCAGTCACTATCATACAAAACTTGTTTCGCTATTTATTTCATTTTTATTATTTCAGCTGATTAAAATCTTTTTAAGAGCAGATACCAAGTTTTTCCACTGCAATAAAAAGCAATGCTGGCCAAGAAAGGATTTGCCCATTAGCCGCACTATCTCCACTAAGACAGCAGCCTTATTAAATTACAACTGTTTGAACAAGGTCAAGCACTCAGGGTTTAATTCAAAGTGTTTCCAGGTATAATGCTGTCAGGTCAACTTAAACAAGCCAACAGAGGCTTTGAGCTTGATTAAATATTAAAACGGAATCTTTCACATCTGTTTTTACCCAAGGATGAAATTACTGTACATCACTTCAACCAGCTCATTAATACACTAAACACATATCTTGCCTCAAAAGGTTACAGGAATATCAATGCTTTCAGAGTGCCTGCAGCGAAACCTACACAACTCAGCTAGAAGTGAGGTCACTGCATACTTTAGCAGGATGTCAATATTTTTTTATAAATGTGAGAGATAATCAGTTAGTCATAGATATATTTTAAATTAAAAGATAGGAGCCTCCAGTGTAGCTAAATCAGCTGCCTTTGATCTGAACCTTTTAATCGTTCATCTTATTTTCTTTGATAGATAACTTGATAACAGACACCGAACAGAAAGTTTGATCCAACAGTAATTATTTTTCAAACTGGAGGGCTGTCATGCCCAACTAGAACTCTGCTTTTTTTAAAAAAATTGCAAAGCACACTTTTTAATTGAAACATTAAAAGTTCTATCAGGATCATCTATTTCAACACCTATCATTTCTAATGATACCTTGATGCCATGTTAGGGTAGGGGGGAAGAATGTGTGTTTGAGGATACAAGTTCTTTGACGGTGATAAATACACTCCATGTGGCACCTGCAGCCCTTTAAAACACACACACAAAAAAANCCTCTAGCATTATCTTTGTATGAGGTAGGAGACATTAGTCAAATCATGTTTCCTGACTGCAATCCATAAAATGCACAGAGACAAATGAAAGTCATCTATTTAGAGCAACAGATGTCCAAGACAGGATTTGGAAGGGAAGCCATGGGAAGTGTTTTGCATCTAAACTACGCTCATCTCAGATAAGAAAATGGTCTGTGTATTTGTATATGCTGAAATTGAACCTAAACATCTTATCACTTGTAAAATAAAACAAAATAAACCAAGTAGCAAATTTGCCACAAAACATTCAAATTTACTATGAAGTCTTAACAGTGCACTCTGAGGGCAAGGGAGGGGGAAAACACTGCTTGAATATGCAAGTTCTTACATAATGAACTGGAGAAACCCACTAATAACACTTCTGAAAACACTAGCATCTATTTAAAGAGTCAGACCTATATACTTTAAGCACTTGTAGTTAATAAGGCATGAGACAATTTGCTTACAACAAAATAAAATTCCAATACAACACAGTCTTCTACCACCCACTAATTTACACTTGAACAATATAATCAACTAGACCAAACTATGGTTAATGTAAAGTCAATAAATTCCTTTTTGCCTGTTGACACAAAAACCTACTGGGAATTAAACACTTGAGGAAATTAATCATTATAACACCCTGGCTCAATGCACATCTATATTGAAATAATTTGGTCTTTAATTTACTTTATTTGTAGTTGGGTTTAAAGCAGTAAATTTGATAGAAGCAGGCCTCATTAAACCAATCTAGTTCAAACTGCTTTTCATTAAGCTTAGTGTATTTGAAGAAAGTCAAAAAGATTCATTTCCTTTAAAACAATTGTGCATTATAAAGTAACCCAAACAAACCAAGACCATTAATACGTAATACACTAAGGGCATTTACATTTGATCTGAGCAAAAGCCAACATTAATGATCTGTTTTCTTTTGATACATTTTCTTGAGCCACAGAAACTCACACAGACAAACAGCAGGAAGACCACCAAAATAAAGTGCCTAGAAGCTCAGGCCATTATGACAACCTCACAGCTTCCCAGTTTAAGAGTTGTGTTAAATACTTGCAACACAGATGTGGTTTAGCATTGTGGCTCCCAGATTTAGTTAGCTTAGCAGCAACAGGCGGCTCATGCAAAAACACCTTGGGAGATATCACATCTGTGTGCAGGGGAAGCCTGTGCCAAGTTACCTGACTGCACAGAAGCAACAGATCCAGTTAAGAGAAATATACCAACACTCCTCTCCACACGAATCCAAAACCAGCAGCAACTCTGCAAAAGGTGGCAGCAACCACAGCTCCATGTGCAGCTGCCAGGACACATTGAACAGCTGAGCAATCTGAGCATGTCTCCAGCTTGAAGTCTTTACCCCATCTCTTCCAGGACAGAGCATGGAGGCCACTGTACATTATCACATGAGCCCTAATGTCTGCATAACACACTGCAAAAAACTCGGGCAAAACAGGGATAATTACACTAAAAATGTGTTTAAAGACACGTGCAATAACTCAAGAGCATAATGTTCATCACTTCCACATATATTTATCTTTGTACTCTGTTCAAGATACAAGACAGGCCATACATTCTATACAAAGGGACTGCTTACTCTCAGGAAGGCACTTAAGCAAAATCCTAGATGGTATGAATAAGTTGATACCTCCAGAGAAAAATTTTATATCCTCAAAGTGCACACACATCTTTGACTTCAGATAGAATGAAGATTTTTTGTGATTTCAAGAGGTGGAGAACTTTTCAAGTTAAGTTTTGACCTTCCCAAGACAATGCTGGGTCCTGTTCCATTCACCCTGCTTTCACTGCACATAGCTCATGCCTCCATGTCCACTCTTTTGGAAACAAACACGTACCCACGTAATTTCAGGCCTTACTATGAGATACAGTACAATACATACAGTACACCTGAGTTGTAAATAGCAATCAGATGTTAAACTGGGGTGAGAATAAAGAGGGAGATAAACTAGCATGAAGTAAAACAGTATTCTTAGCAACTTTAAAAAAAAAAAATAAAAACAAGGCAGCAAAAATCCCCACTCACCCTGAGCCCTTAAGAAAAGGTTTTCCTGTTCTTCAAAGCAAAAAACCACTGCCATACAAAGCTATTTAGTTTAGTTATGCTACTTTCTTAGCAATCACAGTTACTACTACATGGAGGCATTGAAATCACTCTGCATGAAAAAACAGAGGACAAGACATGACACCATAAGTAACAGAAAGAGATGCTACAAAACATGCTAGTGAGAAGAGAAGTTTTCATCCTGATCCTTGCAGCTTTACAGCACTGTTTTCATCAGAGGTAGTCTGAAAACCAGTCTGCACAACAGCAAACTGCTTCTTTACAGCCTGAAGGCAGACACCACCTTCCAGTCTTACTCCCCATCTTGCAGTAGTAACTACAACAGCAAGGCCATTGACTGCTCCATACCATTTGCATGTCAGCAGCAACAGCACTGTCTGTGGGGAACGTTCCAATTCTGATGAACATGGCACACAGGAAAAGTGATGAGACTGCCTGCCAACAAGCCAGGATAGCAGCAGATTAGTTTTGGAATTTAGCATCCTTAAGACAGACCAAAAAACCAAGGACCGATTCTGCAAGGAATATAAAAATCTCTGAAGGCTTGATCATTCAAAAGGGACAATTCAGTAAATGCAGGGTATTATTGCAAAAAATAAAACTGAAGGTGAAGGAAAAGCAGCAGTGGGTAAGCTGGTGTCAGAACTGGTTATTTATGACCTTTACATGTTATCACAGGATTTCTGTGAAGCACTACAGGTAAGCATCAAGACAATGACAACTCTGAGTTCTTAGTGAGTGTGCACAGAGCACCAGCTAATTCTTCATCACTCTAACCAGCAGAATAATTAAGGTGTTCCAGGTAAACATGTAACATGACAGATTATGAATACTAGACTAAAACGAACAAAGACACAATTAATTTGCATTCCTCATAACTTTTAACCTTCCATAAGGCTTAGTCTTTTACATTTCCAAGCTCCAAATTGGGATTCAAGTACCTAGAAATCCTCACGCACCTCCAAAAACAAACATCACAGGGTTATTTAAGTGATGTTCAGGTGACTACCACTTTTTCCATAAACAAGAACCCACAACCACCTGAATGGCTGTATTGCTGAGTTTCTTGCACCCCTCACGTGACTTTATCATAAAATTACCTCACAGGTGAAGAGAACACTGACACTACAGATTCCAGGACAATTTTGCTATAGTCATTTCAGAAGGCCAAACAAAGGAGTCATAGAACATGCTGAGTTGGAAGGGATCCACATGGATTGAACCCATCTCCTCGCCCTGCACAGGACTCCCCAAGAATCCCACCATGTGCCTGAGAGCACTGTCCAAATGCTTCTTGGACTGTCAGCTTGGTGCTGTGACCACTGCCCTGGGGAGCCTGTTCCAGTGCCCAGCCACCCTCTGGGTGAAGGATCTTTTTCTGATATCCACCCTAAATCTCTCCTGACTCAGTTTCATGCCATTCCCTTGAGCCCTGTCACTGGTCATCACAGAGAAGAGATCAGTGCCTGCCCCTCCTCTTCCCCTCATGAGGAAGCTGTAACTGCAATGAGGTTTCCCCTCAGTCTCCTCTTCTCCAGGCTGAACAGACCAAGTGATCTCAGCCGCTCCTCGTATGGTCCTCGCTCTCTTCAAGGTCCTTCATCATCTTCTTAGCCCTTCACTGGACACTCTCTAAGAGCTTAATGTCTTTCTTATATTGTGGTGCCCGAAACTACACAGAGGACTTGAGGTGAGGCTGCATGCCAGTAACAACAGCAGTCAGACATGGTGCCATGACATTTGTTACAACAACCCCGCACCTGGCCCAAATATCTGCAGCTGGCTGCAGCTATCACCAATTTATTCAACTAACTTGAAAAAACAAGTAAGAAACATCAACACTGCTAAATGGCTGACAGTACTTGCAGAAAGGAAGCTGCCTCTCAGTAACAAACCTTACCATTACAAAGTTTACAGTAGACAGTACTTTCTTCTTTCATTTTTCTTTCATTCCTTGTAGTTTTCTGCTTTTCCCTTCCATCCTCACTCAATCTTGCAACCTATTTTTCTGTTTTTAAAATCAAAGTCTGTCAGTCTTCACAAGACAAAAAGGTTGGTAAATCACTATATAAATGAGTGATGCAAATAGAACAATTTGCATATATATATTTGTGTATGAATACATTTAAGAATAGAGTACCTCAAGGCATATAAAAATCACTTCTGAGAAGGAAAGAAAATTCTCTTCCCTGGAAGCTGTTTGAAACTTATTTGCATCAATTCCTGAATCACTGTTGCTAAGTGGCATTAGGATGTAAAATCACATTCTACAGTTTTTCTCCTCTTGAGATTTACAGTTAAATGATAAGAAAAATACTTCCTGGTTAAATTGGACAGATAATGCAGTACAGCTTTTATCAAACCAATAAATATGTTATAATACACAAGCCTCTGGCGTTAAGAGACTTCCTTCTTCAGGTCCTGGCAGTCTATAAATTAGCTCATTTGTAGCACAGAAAAAGATTCATAATTAGTACCTGGTTTATCATTAAAACTTTGCATTTGCCGTATGATGTCACAGACTACTGAGTCTGGCTCTCATTTACACAATTATTTTCTGGCATCCCAGTACAGTTGATCCCATTATTTCCTATATAATCGACCAACTTCAACTGCTGTAATTCTTCTCTTGTAAATTCATAACATACTGCACAAGACAGGATCATAGTTATCACTTCTAAAAAAAAAATCCACACAATGTACAGTTTAAGTTCGACAAGGCTTAAGACGCTTTGCCCTGCAGACAGCAAAAGTTTGATTTGAAGAGCACTATACAGTAATTAGATTTAGACCACAGAATAACTGAAAGTACCACACTCACTGACTGGTAGAGCTTTTATTGCAATAGATTAGACTCATTAGTTAGAGACTGAAAAGCAGTTGAAGATTCATTTACCTCTAGTACTAGAAATCACTACATTTACTTTTGATTACAGCTGTGAATGAGACATGCAGATAGAATTTCTGCAGGTCCAGCGATGCCAGATACCCTCTTGGACCAATGAAGAACAGGAAGTGTCCTAGCTGACTCAAATCTCAGTGTCCAATATGCTAGATCCTCCTAAATACTTCTGGGAAAACCTGGAACGCATCTTCTCAGAATTTCTTCTACCCAAACAGTTTGAAATGGCAGTCCCCTGCAGTGCATACATGGAAGACAATGGACAATTCAATAAGTACTTAATTTCAAATAGCCGTGAGAAATCCGAGATGTTTTCACCTACTTCTGAAAACTCCTTATATCCAAGAATAATAAGCTCTGAGAAAATACCTGTATCTTGTTTGGTATAAAATGTCTGAAAGTCAGGAAGTCCTTCCTTATTTGCCCTCAACATATGCCAGGAATGGTCTCAGTGACTATTAATGAATCTGATTATTCATTAATCCAAGGAGAATACAGAAGTAGAAGAGAAAGGACTCAACAGCCTGCAACTGTACTGTGCAGTACCATTTAACCCTTCAAAGCAAAAAAGCAATGAGAAAAGCATGGTTCTTGAAATCTAAGTTTGTATACTGCTGTGCATACATATAGAAGACAACTTTCATAGAAAAGTAGTATTTCCACACCCCCACACCCCCCCTTCTATCCTGTACTCCATAGCATGAAAGTAACACTCCTTTTACATCTTTTTTTTTCCACACCTGGCTTGGAATTTAATGGACAAGACCTGTTCACTGCATAATACAGCTTTCTGTTGTGGACTTAAGACTTTGTTAATACCATTTGCACATCAGATATATTCATGATGGCTTGGAATTTCAGACAATTTCAAATATTTTTCTTCCTATTACGAGGAACAGTAACAACAAAAAAACCAACTCCAAAACACAACAAATAACAACAAAGCTGTTTCCAGTTGGGAGACAAAGGTTCTGCCTTTTAGTTGTTGCACTTCTAACATGTGTCATTTATCAACCCTGACAGACAGGACAGAAAAACCTGCTAGCACTCAGGAAATCTTCCTCCAGAGAGAATGTATTCTATCAAGGAAAATACACTAGCCAAACGTCTCCAGAAGCTTTCATGTGTAGATGCCCACCAGTACTGATGACAGCTGTCTCAAGCATCTGCTGGTGTGTTTGCACTGCCTGAAGCATCATTCAAATGAAGCTATATGACCCATGGACAAAGGGAAAAGCAACAAGGGAAGATTCCACCTCACAACCTGCATGTGCCATTTAAGTTTTGACTTGGCATTCCTGTTTTACACCATTAAAGATACTTCAGGTTTTAAATCCACATAAGAGTGAAAATACTTAAAGTCGCTATGGGTCTTGTACATGAAAATCTGTACTGAGCAAATTCAGGAAGTCTTCAAAAATCAAGGCAAACACCTCACCCAACTCTATAGGACGGCCACAGCAGCATGACCTGAGCTCCACAGCACGTTATCCTTTCCTTCCAGCCCAGTATTTTATCACTTAACATAAATTATTTTAGTGTATCCATTACGACACATTTGTGTTAATCTGCTTCAAATACAAAAGCAAACCCGCAGCAAAGCCTTACAGTAAAAAGAGTACTTGAATTACACAGCATTAAAATTTTGGTATGCTTTGACTTATAAGGAAGTAATTGACCTCTGTGGTGGAATGTTAGGCACAAAATGAGAAGTTTGTAGCATTCCATTAAAAATATATGAGTATTTGTGTTCAAGACAAAAATTCAAACAAAACAACTTCAAGAAAAATGTATTCTTTAGACCTGGATCGGGTAGCTAGTAAGGCTAGTCTTCAGAGTCCTGTAACCACTGACCACAAAATAAATTCCAAGTTAGTTACCAACATTCATAAATTAAGATCATATACACGTGAAGATGAGGATAGCAACACAGTCCTCTATAAGGAAAGATTACTTTTTAACTCATTATATCCTGGAGGGGAATTAGAGTCTTCTTAAATCAAGCACATTTAGCAGGAAAAAAACCCTACAGTACTAGAGATGTGCTTCTACAGCATAAATCCAGCTACTCAATTCCAAGTAATGTGCTATTAATATAATTTGATTTTTTTTATTTGTTTGCAGAACAGCTCTTTCATGTAATCTAGGTAAGAACCTTTCCACCCTAAATAGAGCAACTGCATGCTATCTCTCAAGACAGAATCTTCTCCTCAGTCAGAATAATTAAGTATTAAATTAAGCTCTAGAAAACTGTCTTCACTGAATTCACTTGGTCTTTTGATTCTACTCTAATGGATTATCTATTTAACTTTGGCAGAATTTAATCCAACGTTACAACCCACGATCAAAGAAAGATCATTTTAATCCAGGTATAAAAGCTTGAGCTCTTGAGCTAACACACTAGCTACACCTATTCTAAAGCCTCACCTGTGCTACTACCACTGCAGATCCTGAAGCACAAAATGTCGTATGACAGGACTCATGAGTCCCTTCGCAAGACTTTGGAAACTGAAATAGCACAAGAAGCCTGCATTTTTAGCCAATTCTATTTCAGTCAAGAAATACACATGCAGTCAGAGCCTCAAGCCAGCTATTTTAAGCTATGTGAACTGATGATGGAGGGCAGGTAAGTGGATAGAAAAAGGTAGTGCCAGTGGTATAGGTGAAAAAGAAAGCATTTTTCTTCCTTCAGAAGATGAGCAGTCCAACACTTCCTACGTGTTTTCCATTTTTCCAAATTATTGTAGCCTAAATATTAAAATACTGAACTCTGCAAATAAATCTAATAAAGATTATGACATGACAAGAAACAGCATGAACTGTACTGTGTCCTATACCACAACGGTAAACTCAAATCATAGTTGGCTTTTTCCTTCCCCTAATTATGAGCAGTCAAGCCACAAAAGCTATGTTAAGATCTTATCAGTAAAAGGTCCCTCATGGGAAAAGTTGAGAAACAGCTGTACAAAGAAATGAACACTGCTCAGCTTCAAGTTCCTGAAGTAATCACAAATTCAGAAGAAAGAAATCTGTCCATCTTGACACTATAGTTGAGCCTCTTCTATCACTTGTGGTATTTGTATTAGTGACATCCTAATTAACACTGGGAAAGTATTCAAAGCAACCACAAAAGTCACAAAAAGATCACAGTATACTGTTTTCACCGATACTGATATCGCCTCAGAAGTATAAAGTCTGAATATAACCCCACAATTTGGGCAAAAAACCCCAGAGAATGTAGCTAAACTATATGTCATGTGAACAGATTTTATATAGATTATACATTACTGCCTCTCACTTTGATAACAGGATACTTGTTACCATCCTCCATGGAAGCTGCTTATAAAGTATTTACTATAGCTTTTCACTCAAGCTATACACTGAGGACACCGAACAACCAACACCATTCTCAAAAAATGCCTTCAACACACTTCTGCTAAGTCAGCATACAACATATTTTTAAAAAAACAAAACCCCTCTGTATTTTGCTATTCTTTTCACTAAGTAGGTTATCTGTTCTACATTATGCTGCTCTTAGACAAACCTGAACAAGTACATGGAACCTCACATCTAAGAAACAAAAAAACCAAGCACTGAGCATAAATACCAACCTCTGTTCTGTGATAATAGCCACAGAGGAAATAACTGCTGATCGCAAGTATCAGCTGTATCAAACAGAGCTGTGGTAGAATTTAATAGATCTACTAGTAACAATAGTTTTGTAGACTATTTACTGGTTTGTGAATACAAAAGAGTTAAAACTGCAAATGTTATTGTTTTGTAGTGCTACTTTAAAAACTCTTAGGAAAACTGGTATTTTTACTTCTACACAGAAGTCAACATACCAACTGACTACAGAAGAAATGCACTTCCACAGAGCTCTTTCCAAGCAGGAGCTGCTGTCTTAGTTTGAGATGCAGTTTTAAGTCATGCTTCCCTATTGCTGTTTTGCATGTATCAAAACACTTGTCATTGTACCTTTGCTAATCAGCCCCAATTAAGAATTTAATTGCTCTCTCACTGGCTTCATAGTCTAACAGCTCACTTTGAATGAAGAGTGATATAATAATATACAATATTCGCAGTAGTACCTCCTCCTAGAAGAGAGGTACTCCCCTGTAGTGGTTTTGGCTGAGGGACAATTTATTCTCCCATAGTAGCCCTGCAGTGCTGTGTTTTGGTTACTGATGGGCATAACACTGGAGGAGACCCAGGTTAGGTCAGCTGACTTAACAGTGACCAAGGACATATTCCATACCATTTGACATCCAGACAGATATAAAAGAAGATGGAGGGGGAGGCACACTCTCTTTGGTAATGGCTGCCTATTGATGACCATTGCTGTGCTGGATCATCCATGGCTGCTAATGGGAAGTAGAGATTTACTGTTAGCTTTTGCTTGCCTTTTTTTTGTTTGTTTGTTTTGGGGTTTTTTGTTTTGTTTTTTGTGTGTGTATGTGCGTCTTTCAGGGTTTGTTTTTTTTCCCCTCTTCTGCATAAACTGCCTTACAGTAACACACAGTTTATCAGTTTTGTTTTCTTTTCTTCCTTTCCCTCTGGAAACGGTGGGGAGGCTGGGGCTTCCGGGTAGACACTTGGCATTCAGCCAAGGTCAATTCACCACATCCACCTCCCAAGAAAACTGTTCACATTTACTATTACAAAGTCAGGGTTTTGTTTTTTTTTTTCCTCCTTGCAATATTTTATTTAAAAACTACCCAGAAGCAAGCACTCTATCACAGGACTTAAAAAGATGGGAGGTGAACAGGACTGCTAGATCAGGCAACTCAAACTCTCCAAGTTGAAACAAGTATGCACAGTACTTATCTGTGCCATTTTGGGCTACATTGTAACAGCACCAGGAGACAGCCGTGCTGGAACCAAGCCTGTGTCATAAGCTGTCATTTTCAATTCTGACACTACAAGCTGTACACGCAGCCTGCCTTATCTTCATCCTTATCTCCAATGAGGCCACAGTCCCTCACAACTGACAGATACCACTGCAGGAGCTATTATTTTGGTCTGTTTTGCCTGAAGAAAGCATTAATATCACTTCACCTTAGTCACCCAGTATATTCTAGGAAAGGTTGCTAAGAGATGAAAACTTTATTTTCATATATGCAACATTGGGGCAATCTCACAGATGCTAGGATGACCATTCTTTAAAACTATTTCTCTATGACAATATCTCAAGATTTTTATATAATTAACTTTCAAACCATGAACTGGGTCAAAAAAGAAACCTGTTGGATACTAAATAGAAGCAGAGAGGAATTATTGGCAATGTACTGAAGCTAGATGTCAGCATTTCAGTAAACAAGAAGGTGAGGAAAAAAACCACATTAAGAACTCCACTAGGTACAAGAGAAGAGTGACTTCTTCATTCTGAGAAGCTATTTCAAACATTTATGATGGAATGTATTGCACTAAGTGTTTTACCACTGTATTCAGAGATGGAAACCAATTTGATTATTAGGGATAAAGAAACAAATTAAACAAATGAAGTAATTTCCTTTTTTTCATAATTTCAAAGATGTATCATTTGACTGTGGTATTTCTACAGCAGAGAAAACATTTCAGCTCCTGGGCTTCCTGCAAAGCTTTCTTGAGAATATTATATACCATCATGTAAAGCTGTAGCTTTATGAACAAATAAAATTCATTTAACAGATTCATATCCAAATTATATTACTCCAAATAGTAATTTTTAATCAGCTTTTTAATTATAACGCTAGCATCAAAACAGACTTTGTAGTTTTTGAACAATATACTTTCAACAGAAACAGCCCACCAACATTTCTTGAAACTGCATGGAAGATGGGCAACTGTTTACTGGTTAGAAGTCTGATCAGTATGTGATACGGGTTGAGAGAAAACATAAGAATCCATTAACACATTATATACTTTGGGGAAAAAAAGACTTGCAAGAATGAAGTCAAAGTTACACTTAAGCAGGGCAGGGAAGATGGACCTAAACTGGATCTCACAAGCCTTTTTGTTAACATGCATCAGACAGTGACCCTTACACATAGATCTTTTTAGTCTTACCTTGGAAAAACAAGGTACTGTAATACCAACTAGACTTACTTTTCTAATCTATTTCTAAATGTCACTGAGAGGATCATAATGTCTTGAGAAAACAATGCTCTAGAAGATACCTTAAGTCTACAATCCATTATGATGTTACTGAACAGCATATATTACTCCCTTCTATATGCACAGTATACCAGCATAACCCTTTATATATATATGTAGCTGCTATAACAATACCTTAATCTAGCTATATTTTATCCATTGTATTTCTGAGGCAATTGAATTATTCTCAGAAAAACTCACCTTTCAGATCCATACAAAAAGAAATTTTCTTGGACAAAACTATACTGATTTGAAGACCTTAACTGTTTTTGAAAGTCTGTAAACACTAACAGTCTAGAAATGCTTTCACTTTCTGCAATCCAAGTATTTTAAGCTCTGTCTAGGGAATTCTCCAATTCCTTCCTCAATCCCTTTCCAAAATCGTTCTAGAAATTAAATATTTCAAATCTTGAAAACAGTATTCAGTAAGATTCCGCCTAATAATTTGTTTTCTGAAGGATGGGAAAACAAGTTTAAACAGAAGTTTTATACTCCCATAGGTTAAGTGCACACTCATGAGTGTAATCCAAAATAAATGTGTCTATGAACTTGATAATCATCAGATTGATTACACCACATTTGAGGAAAGCCTCATCAGGCAGAAACAAGAGTTACTCCCCCTGGCACCACTTGAAGAAAGGCAAAGCTTTCAAAGTTTGAAAATATCAATGAGCATGTGGTAACAGCAAAGTTAAAAAACACAGTTTAGTTAAGATGTTAAAGACACTGGTTTGTCCTGATTATTAACACACTAGAGCTGGTATTGAACATAAAAAATTCTTACAGTGGTCCAATGCTCAGTACCTGAAATAGGACTAAACACCCTTTAGCATAACCTTTGTATTCACCAAATCCAGAATTCAACAGTAGAGCAGCTGCTCAGTGCCTGCTCTACAGAATTCAATGAATGACAAAGGGTTACCTTAATTCAATGAGATAATCAGCACACATTTACCCACTACCAAGAGTTTTCCAACCATCTGCAAGGCGGCAGAGCTAACTGCCTATAAAACAACTGGTAGCATGCTGACACGTCCTTACATCACTCATGTCAATGAAAATTTATCTCTTAGCAACAGCTCAAAGAAGCTGAACTTCCAGAAATATTTTAGATGCATCACGAGCCAAAAATTTCTTCATAAGTGATTTTGATTGCTACTGATCTCCAAACAGATGTCTTCTCTAATTGGTAAAATCTATTAAATACATACTTCAGATGAAAAAAAAAAAAAGTCAAGTTGTTATGGCTTAAGAAAGCAATAACAATGGGAGTCATAGTTGTGCACAGAAAAGGCAAAAGTTCACCTTATTTAAAGCCCCTGGCCTCACAACGATATCAGTAACAGGGAAGTAAAAATGCACGTGTTGTGAGGAGAGGAAAGACTTTCCTATTAAGGCTGTTGTCAAAAACTGAAAGCTAAGACACAAGTCTACTAAATACTAAGGTATTTTTGACAGGAAAAGCGAAATAAGATACTCAAAGTTAAAACCACTTAGCTACCCAAACTACTTATTTTATGATTCCCTCCTCTGCTACATGGGAGCAAATACAAAATCTTAAGGCATTAATCTTTACAAGTAAATTCCATATAAAAGCTTTAATAAAATAAAAAATTCACTTGTTTTAGCAAAACTCCTTTGCATTAGCAAAATATCACACAAATTAAAATTTTACCACCATATGGAGATCAGGAAATGGAAAAGCTTGTCCCCTATATTAGAAGCTCTTCTCTAGAAAGCAAGTTGTTCAAAAGTCTCTTCAAAATACATCTAAAGACAATACTGACTATGAAACAACAGAAATCATTCACATTCTGGTTAAGGGGAGCAGATTTTAGGCAGTTTTCTTTAAAACTGCACACAGAAAATTACATGACATGTTCATACAATAAGGTCTGAACATCCAGCTTTTTTTGGTTTAGTTTTTATTTTTAGGCAGAATACAGCTTCCAGCTGCCAGAATAATTTTATCTTACTAATTCAATTCCAGCAGGTTTATTAACATAAGAGCAGATAAGCCAGTTTTACTTCTAGTCTAACCCTGGAAATTATCAATACCTTTTCTGTAACAGGCTGAAGGTACCTAATAAACATGTTGGAAATGTTACTTAAGAAGGCAGATATTTCACTGATAAAGAGAGGTACCAAACAAAATTCCAGTACATCCCTCTCCCATGACTTTCAGGAGACATAAAACAAAATCTGTCAGTCCTGGGCTGAATAGAAGTTGCAATTCCTTAAATTCACAGGCAGAACTGAGGCATCATCTTGAATTCAGAGCACTATAGGAAGCTGGGAACACAGCAAAAGATTCCTCCAGTGGTTTATTATTCCAAATAAAAGACTCCTACCATCCACCTCATGTTCAAACCAGGAGCGACTTCTGCCACTCTCTACTGAAAAGCTGAAAACATGCCTGCAAGACAAGCAGCGACTCACTGGTTTTTAAACATAGTGCACAAATTCATAAAGTGAAAACAACTGCCCGTCACCACATGAACTCCAAGTGGCAAAGCCCAGAAATACTGGACATAAGTACCAACAATTTCCTTCCTCAAGCTATGGCAGACAAGCATGTCAAGCGATCCAATAAGAAAAATTCTTTGAATTAGCCACAGAACAAGTCACTGGTCTCTAAGAGAGTGAGGTTTAGCACTTTTTCATGTAGTTAAACATATATAGGTACAAGCACAGTAACTGACCTTCCTATATGCACTTGGCACATGCTGCTGACTTGAGAACCTACCCTGCGAGTGCTTTTCTTTAGTCATTCCTCGACTGGTTTTATCTATAATTTTCAGACCTTCAGTAAACATCTGCAACATCTGAAAGTCTGCTTTGCTAGACCAGCATACCAAACATACCAAAATAGACAGGCATTGCTTTTACTATACAATTTTCCAATATTAAAGAAGATTAATATTTGTAAAACTGTATTAACAAGTTTCGAGTGACATTCAGTTTTCACACCTGAATAAAAGAGGAAAGGGGAGAGAGCTGGACAGTCCAAGGCAAGCAAAAATATGTTTATGTATAAACCCATTACAATAACCTCCATGTTTATATTTATAAACTGAATGATAATCAAATATTTACTTGCAGGAGTCAATGGACTGTCCTGTTCCTCTACCATTAACATATTCTTGTTAAACTGACTCCTACAGCAGGTATAGTAGTTCGGAGATCAAAATAATAAAAAAATAAGAAAAAAAAAATCAAAGTAGGAAATCAAAGATGAGTATCTTTTAAATTCAGAACAGAAAGGAGGAACACAGCAGCATAGAACTTGTTAACCAGCTACTATTAAGTTCAGTAATTAAAACAGATATTACTTTGGTTTTCAGAATCTTTTCAGCTCAAGCACTGACTTTTTCATCAGGCTTTAACTGTACTTTTGTATAATGTCTTTGCTAACTACAGTTCATTATCCACTAATCCCAAGCGTTTTAGAGAATTTCACAGTATTTGCAAGTTAGACATTACTCACATTTTCACAGATCAATATAAAGGACAACAGTTCTCCAAACAGCACCACCTAAGGTTTCTGCACAACATAATGGTGGAACTTAAAACCTTAGCAGGCTTCAGACCCAGCCTTCCAGGTCTGGTATTTAAAGTTAGAAGTTCTTATTTTTCCTATTTCAGGGAGTCCCGAGAAAGCAGAAACCAGGATTTTCACTACTCTTTAAGCAACACACACCAAATGCATTTATGAAACCAACTTTAACAACAAAACACCACACACAAAAAACCTCAAAACAAACAAAACCAGAAAACAAAACCAAAACAAAAACCCCTAAACTAAAACAACAAAAAAAGAAAACCCAACAAAAAACCCACAGCAAAACAAAACACCAAAATAAATACACTGTGAATTCTCCAGCAGTGTTTTTCCCAGGTGAAGCTTCCACCCTTCTTAAAACATCTTTAGCTGTTTGATGCAACTGTCTGCAAATCATCATCATAGTCTTGCACTAAGAAATTAAACTTTCTGTTCTATTAGCCAACAGTTTGAAGTGGCAAAAGACCTTTCAATTCCAAGTTGAAATAGAATACTCTGGACTGAGAGAGAACCCTGGAACATGTACTCATACTCAACTCAAGACCAGACTCAAATGTTCCCCCAGGGTGTTCGGGGCCTTGCCTAGTCAAGCTCCGACCACCTCTGAGGCTGGAGATTCCATAGCCACTCCGAGTTCCTGTTCCATGTCTCTCCATCCTCATTTATAAAGGATTTTCTCCTTCATCTATCTGCCATTTTCCTTGATGCAGCTTGTGACAATTACCTCTCATTCTTTTGCTGTCTGAGAAAGAGCAGACTTCTTCACTATAACCACTGATACACAGTGCTGGAAGAGGTGCTTTAACACAACAGTGCCACACATCGATGACAATTTTATCCTGACTATACTCTTTGTAACTACTTCCTGCTGCCCAGGGAAGCCTTAGAATCACGATTCCTGGAAGTGTTCACAAAACACTCGGATGTGGTGCTTGGGAACATGATTTAATGGTGAACATGGCAGCGCTAAGTTAACAGTTGGACTCAACGATCTTAGAGGCCTTTTCCCCCCTAAACAATTCCATGATCATTAGTTAAGAACTGCCTGTACTCAAGGTCTGAAACACGGGTGCTACTGACATTTGTCTTTTACTGAGCTAAATGCAAACACTGCTAGTTAGTGTTGCCACGGATACATGGACATTACATAAAAATTATTTCTTAAACTACAGTCAGTCATCTTCACCATTTTGGAAAAAACAGATGTGAAATTGAAGCCAACTTCAAAATACCACCAGTGAAATTAACTCCTGGCAAACATGTGGAAAATGTTGCAAACTTATCACAGCTTAAGTTAGCTCCAGTTCAATTAAGGATTCTTTCTAGATAAGGGAGTATCAGCCAAGCCTCCCAGACACCTCTGCTGAGATCAGACATAGCTTTTCTCTTATGCCAGAGTCCTGCTGCAATAAAAACTAGAAGTCTCAAGCCTACATCACCTAGTACTGCATTAGTTGGTAACTGTTTGACTGTACCACCATAACCACAAAGGGAGATTAATGGGACTCTGTCCCTCTAGACCCAAAATGCTCAAGAATGCACAAATTCCTGCACATATGTAGCTAGTACTGCAGGGACAAGACACAGTAGTAGACAATCTACAAGTTTGCAGTTTCCCTCACCCCAAGAACTTTTTCCTTATGTAACATCTTATCTATAGCACAACCTGAAGTCCCAATAATCCACACAAACCTAGAACTAAGTGCAGCAGCCCTGGAGGTGCCTACACAGACATCCCTGTAAGGATGTCATTTTCATTTTCAAGAAGGCTGTTGTCTGTACCCACAAATTTGAAACTTTAAGCTCTTTACAAAGAAGCTGGAGAAGGAAAAAAAAGCCACAGAAAAATCCATGTGACACCAGTAATAATTTTCCTCAATGAGGGATATAAGCAGATCAGGAACAACAACAACAAACAAACACAGGTGATTTTTGCAACTGAAGGAAATCATATTAGTTTAAAAGTTTATTTGTCTCTTCAGGTAAGCACAAAGTATAGCAGTAGATCTCTCAGCCAAGTGATGCCTGATTTCATGTGCATCACACTCAAAATTCTACAGCCACCGTCTAAACCCTAATACTGCTGTTCCACTATACTTTATACACAAAGTCCCAGTGTCATGACTTGAAATTAGTGTGGGAGAAAATATGCAAAGAGTAAAACCTCTAACTGTAGTTTAGGAATCAAATGCCACTCCCAGTTAAGATGGAAGATTTCACAGAAAATATCAGAGATGAATAAACACCAACAGAATTGCTGGAATTACAGAGAATTTTTTTAACTCACTGTTGTCAGTTTCAATACAGGATTTACCACAGAACATTACACCAATTAATTTTTGGAGGAAAACTACTAAAAGAATGAAATTTTAGCAAGCTTTAGGATTAAATAGCTTGTGGGATAAGGTTTGGAATCACATCTTGCAGTAAACAAGAACCACGTCCACACCATGCAAAACTATGTTCAGAATATCCAGCTTAGGAAAAAAAAAGAATGAGGAGGGTCTTCTCTCATGGTTCTATGTGATACTGCAAACAGATGGCCTGTTTACAGAAACTAACTCACATCAGAAATTGAACACTAACCTCTGCCCTACCTTATGAAGGAGCAGACCAATCTAATTCAGGAAACAGCAGTATTTAATTTACTTCCCACCATACAATGCAAGGAAACTTTTACAAGCATGCTTCCTGGTTTGATCCAAATGTGCTGAATCATAAAACACAAAAAAGCCCCCAAAGCCAGATATATCCATCTATACAGTTGCATGAGTTGTTTCTCCACAGTATGGGATGACAAGACTTCCACTTCAGTTTTAAGAGGTCAAAAGGATGAAGTAAGTCATTCTTCAACTCTGGTAAGCTCTGGTATCTCAGGAGTTAATTGGATCCATTTCTAATTCACTTGGATTGTGCACAGAAATGGTACCTTTAGCATTTCAGAAGCTACAGCAACAGCAAAAAAACACATGAAAGTGGCAGAACCTAGCAATCATCCTAGAATTTCTAGGACAAGAGCTACACACAGAAAGGTGCAGGCCACCATTCCAAAAAATTAAAGGTATCTTGTGAATTGAGATAATGCAAAGCACAGATATGAGACTCACTGTTTGTCAAGTAATGCTAACATTTCACAGTCTTGTAACCATGAAGACATTATGAGGAGAGAAACACAGGCTGTGTCTGAGGACAACAGTATTTTATGGACTGATCAAGTTCTAACCCAGATGTCTCTTTCATTTCTTTGTCTACAGCCTCTTCAACTGCAGCACTGTAGACTCTCTCTTACAGAAACTTCCCCATCACTGTATTTTGATGCTCAGACTCACCCTCAGAAGCACAGACACCATGTAAAGCCAGCTCCCAAAGTTCATCATGGTGAATATCCCCTTATGTGTAAGTCTGCAAGATACATTGTGCAGCCCTTTCTTTCTGCCTCCCTTTTCTGTTTCTGCACAGTGGAAAGTCTACAAGACAGAGGCAGTAAGAAGTTTCAACCAAGAGTGTCTTGCTGCCTACCCACAGGAAGACAGGAAGCTGAAAAACTGAGCAAGGAGGAGCCTGGATGCCAAAAAAGCAATTCGCTATAGATTGGCCCTTTGCCTGAAAGACAGAAGGAGGAACACCCAGTGTCTGCACTGGCACAAGTTACATACCAGAAAACTGAAATTCCACCCATGCCAAGTTACACTCTGAAAACTAATGTACATAGGCCAGTGAAAACAAAATTAGATAGGAGTTCAGGGTACGAAAAATTAATAAAACAAGTTCAGTTTTGCATGAAAGTCACCTTAGAAAGACAGACTGAAAGAGGGATTGATAAAAATTTTCATGCCAAGAATCAGATGGAAACCACTATTGCTGAGCTGTTCAAAAGAGTGTTCAAGAGAACCAAGATCAAGCCATTTCCATTTGAACTGCTTTTTTCTAAGTTGAAGTACTAATTATTCTGAACATAGCAAAGATGTAACTGAGATACACTACACATTCCCACAGGCCTCTGAAAACGCTACAATGGCCACTGCCTCTTCACCTTTTAAAGCTGGATTTATCCTTTAAAATTATGTTTAAAAATAAGCAAATAAAGAGGTGCCTACAAGCATCCGTTTCTTCCAGTTTATAGTTACATGGCATTTGTGCTCAGGAGATGGGTAACTCCTAAGACCTACTAGGTTTCATGCAGTTCCCAAAAATGCAGGACCTTCCTAGTGCTTGTCCAAGTGACAAGGAAAAAAGGGAACAATGCAGCCCACAGTCAGAAAACACCAGCAATACTGCCATTCTACAACTGACACCATTAAAGACAAATTAAACACCCTTTTTAAAATTTAACGTAACTTTTAAATACCGCTTTGCTGTATTTCCAGAAGTATATTTTAATGCTTCAAAGGCTTATTGAAAAGCTAAGTATCACTCAATTTTCCTCTCTGTTCACACCCTTCCCTACTATGTAACCAGTTTTTACACTGCATTTTCTGGTTAACATACTGATATAGCCCTTTTCAGACTCTGGGTGAGAAAAGGTGTGAAGTGCGAGAGAAGATATCTATGCAAGATAATCTGAACATAAGGAAGAGCACATAAGAGCAGTTAAAACATTTAACTATGCACTGCAATACAGTGAAGTGCACCAGATCAAGTTGATGCACAACAAAATTCTTTTTTTTGCTTTCTTGTGTGTGTGCTTTTCTGGGTTTTTTATGTTTCTTTGTTTGAAGGTCTTTGGGGGGATGGTGGAAGGAGTTCAAGAAATAAAGACCTCAATGCAACCACCAAAATACTCTAGATAACTGGAAAGTCCTGTTGAAATATAATTTCTACTACTGATTACATTTATGATGTACAGTCTAGATACCACATAGCTGCTGCTAGCTACTGACCTTCCAACAGGATCTGTCCTTCCATAAGCCTTGTACTTGTATCTCTTCATACAGAGGCAGAAAAGCAACCCTCCACACACACTACAGAATGCAGAGGAATGGAGGAAGATGAGATTTAAACAGCTGCAATGCTTGCTTCATCTTGCTCTAACTCAGTTGGCACACCTTTGCCCAAATCCAGAAGAGCCAGGATAACACTTGAAGGAAACACAGCATTTTTACAAAAATGGTTTCTTCCAGGCCTATGGGTAACAAGAGGAAGCATGGCAATAGAAGCTATACTGCTGTAATTAACTGCAGCTATTTCTCTATCTAATGAAACAAAAGGACTATATCTAGTTGAATTGGATCACTCAAGTTCATAGGCAGACACGAAAAGCAGTTCCATATCATCACCACTAAGAGGAAGATTTAGTATTTCCAGCTCCCTGTTCCAAGTAGTCCACAGAATGCAAAACATTCAACACTCCTGTCACATGGTCAGGGCATTAGGTCTGCAAAACTAACTTCAGTGGCACTGCATGGCAACGGTATTATCTTCTCAGCATGCTACACACTCTGATGCTTTGGGTGTGCGGTGGAAACAAACAAAAACAAAATCCCTAAACCAAACAATCAAAAACCCCAAAACAACACAACCACCCTCCCTCACACAGGCTGTACTATATCTCTTCTGATCACCTTTGATTTCCTCAGGAAGAAAGGTTCAGAGTCTGCATTTGGTACTATAAGTGTGAATATTCAGACTGACAAAGAGAGAGCTCCGATGCACTTCTAATGGACCGACTCTTTTAACTGTCTCATCCTGATGACATGTTAATTATGCATTAAAAAAGAAAAATAATCAAAATCACTCAAACTTCCACAGTCATCAAAACAGATTTCTTCTGCACGTCCCTCCATTTCTCCTTCTCCTCAAGGAAAATCATCAGAAGAGATACTAGAACTTCACCTCTAGCATTTGAAGACAACAAAAAAAAACTCCAAGCATACAAAATTAGCCACGAAAACAAATAAAAAAAGATCTCTTACTTGTGCTAGCTATAGAAAGAGACAAAGAAACTTTAAAATACCCAATCTCTTGAAGTACTAGCCATTCCCAAGAGATGCCAGTTGGATACATTTATTGCACAAATCTGAATAAGTAATCTTGACATGCCCCATACTGTCACTTAAATACTTAGAATAAAAATAGCCTAACAGTTTTCTTGCAATGTCATTCTTCTTAGTCATGAATTAGCATCCATTTCCAATGAAGATGCAGTCACAGTCCAGTAACAGGGACAACTTAATGTACGGTTACTTTCAAAACTATACCTTAGGAGTATTTAAAGACACACATTGAAGAACAGCAAAAACCACGTATTTAAAACAAGTTTCTGTATATTTACCCAGTAACCTGGGCCACAACTAGTACAACTAAATGGTGCACTATACTGATATGCAATGACTGATTCACCAACCTCATATCAAAACTATTTCTGTCAGGAAGAAAAGTGTATGCTGAACAAGTTCTTAAACACGCAAGTCACACTGCTAATTTTGAGGCACCCAAATGAAAGCTTATTTCTTGCCAAAGCACTTACTGGAGAACAGATTTGTTTGGCTAACTTCTAGAAGACAGATTTATCCTTATACCAGTATTTTAGTACGGCAGTAATGACTTTTTCAGCATCATGACCCAACTAACATTCCTTGCAATGGGTGCCAGTCCCAGTAGGTAGCCTAACAGGAGAGATTCTTGTTTCCACAGAATTCATGCTATTTTGGTTGCTCAGTACTTCAGCCTCCAGATTTTTAATGCCATTACAGTATCAGAATTACAGTAGAAACTCTGAAAGTACTTAAACAGACAGTTTTACCACTACAAGTAATTAAATGTTTATAGTATATGGCTACAGCAGTAATTGCACAGTATGCAGCACTTCTGAATTACAGAGCGTGAAGCCCCACGTGTCCCTCAAATACCCAAGAAGCCCAACGATAGAAATGGATATACATAGAAAAAAGCAATCATATTTAACACCTGTTTAGAGAAGCTCATGAAAATCAAGCTACAACTACTGACCTTTGTAGTGTTACCTCTGATAGTTTCACGAACAACTGTTCTTGCAGACCTCACTAAATAATTCTAACACAAGCACTTTATATTCAGCACCCTTCAGCATCTTCAAATCAGCCAAAGGAAAAGACAAGTGAAAAATCATCATGCAGTTTCTAGGAGACACTGATGGCACCTCTACAATGACATAGCTGTCTAAATTATTTCATGTCTAAAACAACTGCCATCAAACTTGACCATTCAGAAGGCAAAAAAAACCCAAACAACAACAACCAACCAAGCAAAAACCCCATGAAATTACCAATATCTTAAGTAAGACAATAACTAAAACCAGGTAATTTTTTTCCCCAAGTACATTGAAAATTCCAAACACATTTCACCATACTAAATGGGAAATGATCAAAGAATGCCTGCAGACATGCCTTTGACACTATCCTGTCATAAACAAAATACTAATTGATAGCCCTTTCTCCCTCGAGGCTTAAACTCTGTATACAATTAACTTTAAAACAAGACCCAAGTAACAGCAAAAACAAACCCATGCAAGGAGTCCAACAGAACTGAAACAGGACGAGGATCCTGCCGTTTAGCTCAAACTGCCACTCTAACACCTTCAATTCTCTGACTAGAATATTTGCATTAAGTTCCTACTAACTGCAATTTTAAAGCTTACTGTCTACATACAAATTTCTTTAAACAGTAATTCTAACAGTCTTAAACATCACAAACCCTATTAGTTGCATTTCAGGTGGTGTTCAAACGACAAGAAAAATCAATATATCTAGGCAGAAAATGAAGGTAAAATGCCACAATCAAATCACACTGCAGATTTCAGCTACACCAGTCTGCCAGGCCAGACAGAACAACTTCACACCTACAACAGAGCATACAGCTGTACTCTTCCCTGCTGCTCTGTTCATCTACTGAAAATCCACAGACTAAACTCTCCAATACACAACCACAGGACACAGGGAGCTAAGCAAACTTCATTTACCAGAACTGATTCTGCATGGATCTTGGACATGCATCTTTACTTATACACACTTAAATGGGTAAACAAAGCACAAGGAGAGTCATTATTTTCACATTAGGTAAATAAAAGAGGAATAACAAGAACAATTTTGGCATTACTACATTAGCTTTCGTTTTTCAGACTTACCTGGTCTTTTTCATGGGGTAGAAGGCTGACAGGTGGAAGAGAAGCTGGGAAGGTGCTGGAGTATTTTGGAGCTCCTTTGTTTTCCAAACTGCCATAATTCACTCTATACTGAGGACCATCCTTCAGTAACCTCCCATTGTTCACAGCACGTTTGGCCCCCAGTCGCAACCTCTGCTGAAAGGCAGGATTGTTGAAAATATTTGCTAGGTCATTTTGACTTCTCAAATACTTCTCTATGTTTTTTAGGGAGGAGCCATTAGGTTCTTGAAGCCCTTCAATTGCTCTTCTCAACAGTTTATTCCAATCCACATTACGAAGCTCATTACAGGCTCCTCTAGATCCCTTAACAGATTTAGGAATAGTGCCAGGTTTAACACATGAAAACCGCCCAGGATTATCTGGGTCCTTGTAGGATGCAAGACCTTTGTTAGTAACTTTAAGAATAGAACCATCTTGAACACTAAGTTCCAACTGTTCCGAAACAGTCTTCTTATCTAATCCATGGGAAGCACAAACAGCATGACATATTCTCTCTTCGGAAGGCCTTTGCTTTTGCTTTTTAACTTTTTGTATAGCTTCTAGAATCCACTCCGTATAAAGAGGGTTGGCAAGTTTTACCATGGTTGACCAGTAATTGTTTTCAGCCAAGAGTTACCCATAGAGGTTCCTCCTTATCCTTTTAGCAGACCTTTCAGAGGTTGTTCACACCTCAAACACATATGAAAGGATTCCACACTCTGCTTGGATGCATGGCAAAAATATCCACCCTGAGGAGTTGGAAAAGGCAGGGAAATACCTGCTGGCAGAACCTTCCAATTACTTTACTGTTATGGAAAGCTAGAAAGGATTCATCCGTGATGATACTGGTACGTCCTTACAAGAAAGTTTGTTGCAACCTTTAAAAAGAAAAAACAAGAGGCAGGGAGAGAATACAGTTAATGTGAAGTATTGAAAAGAAACAGAACACATTCATATATATTCACACTGTAGATGCTGCAGTACGGAAAAATCTTTGTGAGATTATACGAAACATTTACCAATTCCCACCCCACACCAAAGAAGTCACCATGAAATCCTTCTGCTTCTCATAACATTGCGTGGATTTAGCTTTCCAAGATTCCATCACCCCAACACTTAACCTACTACTGACTTCCTGGACAATTCCCATTCAAACAGGGATCTGAAAACATACTCTAAAACAAACTGCCCACAAGTCATTTCTGCATGGATTATACATGCACTAGAAAACACACACAAACAAAAAACCAAACACCAACCAATAAACATAAATTATTAACCACTGCCATTTCTTATAGTACACTGCCTTTAAGTGTCATGCTATGTCAATTACACAACTCAGAAAAAACCAAACCAAAATACCAGAAACAAGTTACAAGTATTACATCCTTCATTAATACTTACATACCCTACAAAACCAAAAGGAATCACAAAGGTATTTCTCATTTTAAGAGGTGTAGTACAGAGGTATTTTTAATACAAATTCTTAGGAACAGAAATGAAAACAAAGTAACAGGAGGCATTTTCACATAAATAGGCTGTCAGCATGAAGACACATAAAGAGGTCATATTGACAAAATATGTTTTGGTGACTCACAGTTTAACAAACAATTTTATTTACTTATTATGGAATACATCACTCCAATAGAAAATTCAGTGGCTACAGAAACTTATTTAGGCAACCTGAAAGAAAATCTTGATCAGATGTTTATTCATCTTGTAGGAAAAAAAGAGAGAGAAAAAAAAAAAAAAAACAACCTAAAAAAATTTATAAAGTCACACAAACTAAACCAAGACAGCAGTTGCCTAATGAATAAACAAATACATGTGAGGCATTACTTTTTTCTGTCATGAAATGTGAGTGAGAACTTTTGGAGACATTAACAGAATTGTATAATTACTTCGAATCAAAGGAAAACAAAAAACAGAGGATAATTTTCACTCTCAATAAATGGGTTATCTTGTAAAGTAGAAGATTCATCAGTTTCACAGTAAAATCTAAAATTAGTTAATCTGCAACTACACTTAAAAAGCTATGCCAAGCAGCCTATAAATAACAATATCACCTATAATTACACAAGTCTTGGACCTCATCTTTATTCATGTATTCAAGTCATCTTACATTTCAATCATGTTCAGAAACTTGAGTAAATTATAAATAGGAAAAAAACCCCTGAATTGATGCAGTAATCCAAATTATTTTCCAATTGTTAAAAAGATTTCTCTGCAACTACAAGGACAACAACTACAAAAAACCACACTTGCGGTCCCATACCTTCTCCTCCCTCTGCTGCCTGAAAAATCTCTTTAAATATAAACTCCAGATCATGTTTGACACATTATTATACCTACACAACAGGATTAGTAACAAAAGAGCAGCAGCTGATTACTGGTGAATATAAAATTCTTTTATATCCAAATAGTCAAAATATTCATCAATTCATTTAATCAATTTGTCCTTCTTGAATTTGACTGAAGCTTAAACATTTTCAGATTTATAAATATCAAAATTCAGCTGACTGCCATTCTTGATGCAAATGTAGGGCCTGAATGTTTAACTGACTCACATACTGAACCCTATTGATCTACAGAGATTGGATCCTGTTTCTTGCTTCCAGACCATACTGTACTTAGTTGTATTTGTTAACAGTTCTGTGTATCTCAAGTATTTGTAATCAAACAATAACTTGTTCTGTAAACAGACATTTTAATTTACTCCAGCTAGCAAAAGCCATTCTTTTCCTAACAGAATTGTTTATATTCACTGTTTTCAGATAATTCCAAAATAACACTGTAGCTACAAAACGCAGACAAATATAGGGAATAGAAGAGTTTCCATGGTATTATGAATTCTATGAATTCTCTCACAAATCTGACACTGAAAAATACACTAACACAACAAAGAAGAACTCTCTATTTAGTGAGGACTCACATTTAGACTACTTTATACATTCTGCCTATAGATTTGCAAGTTCTCTGTAGCTACATATAAAGCCCCAGATTCCTAGAAAGCTACCTTTACAATTATTTACTTAGGCTGTTCTGAGTCTTCATTAAGATAGTCACGACTTAATTAAATGCTGAACAGTGCATTTGCTGAGTCAGACGTACTTGCCTCATTTTTACATCTACTGCAGTACTGTTGTATTAAATTTCATGCAAGCAACCACATCACTTCCATTAAATTCCAAAACACACAGTACAGGGTCTGTTCCAAGCACCTGGACACCAATGAACATTTCAGTATAAATGCTGTAACGTGTGGGTTACAGGAATTTTTACTGGCCAGTGACTGGCAAAAGGTTAGCATAAACCTGTATCTTCATATAAAGTCTGCTGTTTGGTACAGGAATTTCACAGCCATATACATTCAGAACTAAATTTTTACTTATTTACTTAAAACTCCCAACATGTAATACAACCTCCTGCATGGTAGCACCTACTAAATCAACACTATTAGAGTGTATCAGCAGGAACATGGATTTTCCAACACAGAGAACAGGATATTTCAAGAGGAAAAATCAAGACATCTTAAATTCACACCTTCCAACAGAATATTAGTTCACTCCGTCTTAGGAAATGACGCAAAGAACATCCAGTCCAAGTTTTCAATTGTTTTGCCACAACCTAAAGCCTCTGTTACTCTGCCACTTGGAGTGCACATGTGCTGGAAGTGGAGCACCCTGACCTCCATGACTGATATGACAAGGACTACCATACGTAAAATTCAGAATAACCTCTTACTAACAAACATCTTTCCCAGCAAAATAATTCAAGTGAGTGATCCTGGAACTATAAATTAAAGAGGTCTTTCAGAAATCAAGTTAAGGCAGATTGATCCAAGATTGGCAATACAGAAATACACACATTTACATTCCAAGTAACTGGATAAAGGAAACATAAACTGTTTAAGAAACAAACTTTCAAGATTGAACATAAGAGGACATACAAAAGTTCAAAGTTACATTCAGGTTACTAAGTTTAGAATGTAATTTTACCACAAGCACAAAAAGGTGGATATGCATCATTTAACATAAAAAGTGTGATGATTACCCAAACAGATTTTGAGGAAATACCAATTTTAAAGAAGCGGTTATAAATTGCAATCAGGCACTCATGTCTATTTATTAATCTTCCTCCCCTTGTAATTAACTAACTTTTAATCAAACCCTCAACAGTACCCATCCAATCACAGATTAGATTCTTCATTCTGTTAAATGCACAGGACAACTTTCAAGTTTTATGGCAACAGTCATTAAGCTCTTTCTACATAATTTGCCATATTTCAGCTTTTACTCTATAGTATATTCTTTTGAAAATAAAAGCATTTGAGAAAGTCTGACTGCACTGACAAAAACTGGTAACAAGTCTGCTACTGAAGAGCTGCAAAACGTATGCATTCAGAGGGTGAAATACAACACACTACGTTTGAAACATTAAAAGCCATCTCTAGTCAAGGCTTGTCTCTGTACCCAGGTCATAAATTATGAGATAAACACAAAGAAGTTGCAAAATTGCAGCTTGGGATTTAGAATGAATGCAAATATGTCCTTTATTAAGCACACACCTATTGCACAGCTGATTATAATTAAAGAATGCACTGACTGAACACTTCAATCTCAGGTGTCATCAGTAATCCTATAATCCTCTAATAAGGTGGTTTTTTGGCCTGAACTAGTACCCGGAATCACTTCCAAGTGATCCAGATTGTGAAAACAAGGCTGTGTAGTCAGAAAAAGAGCAACAAAAAAAGCTATGCTTCTCTCCCCCAGGAACAAAACAAAGTTACTACACGGGTATCTCAAAATACAATCTAAAGTAATTTTATGGAAAAATAAATGAAATTTCTGCTTGACTGCCTTAAATGCAAACAGTTACACTTTTAAAAACTGAGGTTAACACAGGTATTAAAAAAACCCAGAAGAAATAAAAGGCAGGGGAAGAGGACACAGCAGGGGGAGATGACAGCAACTTGTGCAACCTGAGGGTGACCTGTGAATCACAATTTCATTCTGCTCCCTCCTACCTGCTCTGCACACACTCAAGAGAAGCAGCAGCAGGCCAGCTCTCTGCTGCAGCATCAGGGTCAGGTAAGGATTGCAGCAGAGGAGGAGGAGGAAGAGAAGACTGCCATTGCATTCCATTTTTGCCATTTTTCTTTCCTCCAAGCCATTATTTAGAATTCTGCGGTCATCTCTATATTCCTCCCCCTACCCCCAACTCAATTAACGATCCAGAAGAGGCAAGATAGTTGTTTCACCATTGCAAAATACATGCACCTACAAAGAGACAGGGGGAAAGCAGATCTTGGCAAAGACTCCCAGCACCCAGGTCACTCTTAAAATTACTCAGATCATAAAGCCAGCTATTGCATTATTCTTTACACAACAGTTTCCAATAATAACAAGGAAGGGCAGCGACACTTGCACAGGCTTTAAAGAAACAGATGTGGAGACTTCAAAACTACACCAAAGACCTGGGGGTGTGGAGAGCAGAGTGGCACATGTGAACCGAACTGACGGAAGGGCTCGTGCCCTGAGACACCCCACGAGCTGGTTTGTCATTTCACAGCATGACAGCAGCAAGCGCCACCGGAGGGAACAGCATCAGCACAACATGACACCAAATTCACCCTTCCCACCCTCTCCCATTTAAGTTCTGAGCACTTTAAAATACGGTACTGGGGAACGTCAAGGAATGCCAGCAGTTCACCTGAAAAGAGGGTTTCACTGAAGACATTTCTTCTTGGGACAGTGATTTTAAACAGAAGGGGCGGGTATCCACCTGCTCTGTGCGGAGCGGGTTATTTCCAAGTGACAGAGTGTGAAAGGTGAGGTCCGGGTAAAGAACGCACAGCGAAAACATCACTTCCAAGACGTGGCATCACAGGCTGGGCCGCTGCCCTGCCCAGCTCCGGGGTTCTGCAGTACCCCCAGCCGGGGACGCCGTGCTCCACCTGGGGCGCGGGGCCAAGGCATTGTTGCCCCCGCCAGGGGCCGCCCCGGGGCGGGCTGTGCGAGCGCTGCCAGCCGCGCTGCGGG
>VXBX01008125.1:659241-871939 GCA_013400415.1 Scytalopus superciliaris
TTTTTTGAAAACAGTAGCACCAGCTGCATCCTGCAAGTCGCTAAATTAGCCAGTCAGTTGTTTTTCTTTTAATTTTTGTGTGAATTCAAGAATAGGTTGTGGATGTCTTGGCAACTCATGAATGAGGCTCTTTATGAAAGAATTCACCTTGCAGAGGGGCTGCTGTCAGATGCACAAGCCTCTTTCCATTAATTAAGCAGCAGAACATCCCCTCTTTTTTTTCCCCCATCCCTCTCAACGCCTGGATAATCAGACCCTGTGTCTTTCCATAACATCCACCACTGCCTCTCTCACTCCTCACAGTATTTTACCCACTCTGTTAATTCTGGGCTGCCAGATTTTTTTTTTTTTTTTTTAACACAGCTTATTGCTGCTAAGTGAGATATCATGCTGCCTGAGCTAACAACTAAGATGAATATTCTGCTCCACTGCAACTAGTAGCATTCTCTATGCATTATCTTCAGCTGAAGGGTGGCCTAAGAGCAAAGTTGGATATTTTCAAAAGCTCAGCTGGGAGTTAATCAACTCTTATTGTTTTTCAACAGGAGCTGGATGCTTAACTTGCATCCAGTGAGTCATCCCCTGGATTGTCAGTTGCTTACAGGGAAGCAGCCCCACAGAAGGTGCAAAGAACTTTCAGACATCCTAGAAATGACCTGCCATTAAAAGTGTATAAGCTAAACTGTATCGGGTTAGGGAGTGATTACAGATTTAATTATGTCTGAACAGACAGTGTGGGGAGAGGAGGAGGGTAGTACCAAGAACGTCAATCAATCCTCACTCAGCTTTGCTGGGGTCTGAGCAAGGTGTGTGACTGCAGCTGAATAGTCTTGCAGTTTTTGGTGGGGATACTCATGTGTGCATTTGTGAAATTACACACCTGCTTCAGGGAATAATCCTTGATCTCTTAAACACGGTGAAAGGTCTCCATTGGCTGAGGAGCTTGCTATCATACCTTTAGTGTTTTCATATTTGGGCTTAATTTTGTATGGCTGATTTAAAATCCCAGAAAAATATGTATATGGTGTATATATTGACAGACTTTTATAAATGATCTGTTCGTTTTCCTTCACTTCCAAGTAATGCTGAACATTAATTTCCTGCAAATGAAGCAATCTGAAGTAGAGCACACCAAATAATTAATCTTTGGAAACTCTGGACTAAATTAAAATAATTTAAAGTTAAATAAAGAGCTCATCTGTGGCCTCAGTGCTCTTTCTGGGAAGCAAGGGATACATAAAAGAATAAAAAAGAAAGCAAATACTAAATTACCTAACAGAAAAGGAATCTACAAATACATGTAATAAATTTCCACATTACATCATAAAACTAACTTTCTCACAAATGCTGTCATTGCAAATGCCAAGACACATAGGAGACCATTCAATTACTAGTAAAACTGAATAAGCAAATGGGAAATTATTTGCATCAGACATATGTCTTTTCTATTTTGGGGGCTTGCTGACTTTTTTTTTTAAGATATTATCAAATCATCTATCATACTACAGTTTTTCCTTATATTGAGAATTGGGTGTGGTAGAATTCGAAATACCATTTAAATTGCAAACTTGTGGAATTAGAAGCTCTCTTTACTCATTCAGGCAGCATTTCAAAGAATGAGCACTCACAATAAACTGTTTATTGTTAGCAAATGTTGACTTTTTAATGCAACACTGTAATTTGCTTAAAATTAAAACATAAATGTATTTGCACAGTTATCTGTAAGTGGAGAATATTCAGTAAATAATTCCATCTGTATTAGATCCAGGAAAAATGAATGCCTACATTTCAGAAAGGACAGTAAATGAGCTCTTTTTATTTACCTTCTGCAGAAGGATTATGTAAAAATAAATCATTAATATTTGTAAATAGCAGTGACATCTTCGCAAAAAAATTGTACACAATAACATCATATTCCTAAAATCCAGAAATGTCCAGAAGAGCATTCTTATTTACATCCCTTTGCCCACTCAGCCCACTAGTTCTTTATTTCTTGAGTTTCACTTGTGGTTTTTTTTTCCTCCAATCTTTCTTTGGCTTCAAATCCACAGCTATCCAGAACTATCAGAGACAAAGAGTCTAATGTAAAATAATATGGGTGAAGAGATTAAATGCAATAGTGGGCAGCAGGATCTTTTGAGTTTTAAAGGCATGGCACTATCTCTAAACTTGCTGAAAGTGCCTTGCTACAGTTTTCTTGTTTGTTAAATAGGAAAGATCTTATTAACCTGTCTCTTGGTGAAGCAGACATGGACCTCAGAAATGCTCCCGTCTGTGAAATGCTGAGGATTATTAGAGAAAAGATGTTCATCTTGGGAGTGGGCTCTAAATATAGTCATGAACCCACTCAATTTCAATTGCTGCATATGAGCTTTTTTCTTCTTATAACAATTAACCTCTTAGAAAAGAATTAACACTGAGTTTACATGTTGACTCTATAGACATTGGATAATTGCTTTTAAAAAATCATATACAAGTCCAGGAAATTACATTTCTCCTTTTGCTTTCAAAATTGCAAACTTCTGACTTCTCAGCTGGTAATGCAAGCAATCAAAATTAGGTCTCTTGAGTGCAGTTGCATGACACACATGAACAACAATCTCATTTCATAAGGAATTAACCCACAGCCAGCTACGTTAACTGGCTCCAATTCATGCCACAAAGCTCATCTGATCCAAGCACTGTAGTTCCCACTTTGCAAAGGCAGCAATGTACTGGCCAAATAACAGCAAAACTCCTTAGAAATCTACCTCAATAAAGCTCCCTGGCAGAGGGAAGGAGTTTGGAATAAAGCACCAAACTAAAACTCAGAACCTTTGGCTTAATTTTCTGTCTTTGTTACAGACTGCCTATCAGTCAATCATTTAACCTCCCAGAGTTTCATCTTCTGTCATACAGATACAGTAATACCTCCTTTGGCTCTTCTTTTTACTCTAGAGTATAAAGCAAGTGACATTATCCCCTCACTGCAGTCTCAGCTAAGACATCCAGGCACTACTGCGATTCTAAAGAGTAACAGCATTAACCACTGTTTACACAGAAAGACCTTCTTCAATTTGAAATTTTCTGGATTTTATCTAGTTCAAATTGTCTTCATAATTTCTCTGAAGTTTGTTCCTCCTTTTTGAGAGGAGGTAGCAGGAAAGGAGTTACTTGTTTTGGGTTGATGATTTAGTTCCATAAATGTTCCAAGTATAGGGTCATAGAGAGGAAGCAAAGAACATAGATCCAAATGAGGAAAGCCTGGCAAATTTAACTTCTTTCAGCAGGACTGCTCCTTAAAATGCGTTCTTTAGAACTTAAAGATGATGTGCAAATGAAGGTCTAGAACAATGTGTAATTCAGTTGTGCCATTTTCTTAGTGAGCTACTTTAAAGTGACCTGAGTGGAGGTTCCCTCAATATCTCCCCAACATTTAACAGAATAAACACCTTGCAGCTTTCCAGTGTTCTTTTCTGGATGCTCAGTTTAAATGTTTCTCTACTGTGTTTCAAGTCATTGCAGCCTTAATTGTAGTCCTAAATCAGTTCTTCTCCTTTATTAGTGTTTACAGCAAATGGTTATCTTGGGTAAGCAATTGCCATATTCCTCACTAGTAGCCAATTAAGCAACCTGTAGCCACTTATCTTTCTGTTTTGAGATACTTTTTAACTGAGAGATTCACACAAACAGCACCACACTCAGTAGTGCCAAAGACTGCCATTCAGAGGGTTTTATGCTACACTATCCAGCCTGGAGAAAGGTTATTCATACATTCAGAAGACTGACTTTGGTGGCACATGTACATGTTTGTGTTTGAAATTTCTAGATTGACAACCCCTCAAAGCCAATTGCCTTCTCTTGGGACAGGAACACGAACCTTTATTTCTCTTTATTTGAGAACTGACACCGCTGTGATCTCCATCATGAGTCAAGCAATATTAAGTGTGTTGTTCTTTACAGACAGGACTGACTGCTTGAGTTAAATGACTACATGGTGATCTTGGGGGAGCTGCAGGGGTGAGGGGCTGTGTGTTTCTTTGGTTTTTAAATTCATCTCCTCCAGGTTGTGGGGAAAGAAGCTTTTAGACATTGCATGATCCATGTGGATTTATGCAACAGTTGATTTCAGCAGCATCTTACATTTTTCAACACTGCTTTATGAACTTTGTTAAGATCAAAAGATGCAACATTCATAAAATACACAGTCAAAAAATAAGATCATTTCCCATAGTGATCAAGAAGCACCACTGCCTACCAGAATCCCTTGATAAAAGTTTCCTTAGCACTAGTCCAGAAAATCTGCACTCCATACTGTACACATACTTCAAGACAGACAGGTGTCTGTCGGGGACAAAAGTCTGTCCTCTTCTCTTATGATGAATTACAATGGAGCACAGCAGTCATCGCAAGGCTGCCTGTGATGTGCTGCTCAGCTGAGTGGCATCAGAAGAACTGAGTAAGAGCTGGAGCTGACAGGTTCCTCAGGGCTTCTCCCTCCAGCCTGTGGTTCTGCTTCTGTGCTCCCTAGTCCCCTGCTGCAATGCTGGGCAGAAGTAGCCTGTCAGCTGTTCTAGGTACAAGGCTTCTCTGTTACATGGGGAGCCTTATGGCTGTATTTAAGAAGGTAGAATTATCTCCTATGGCTAAACAGATTTAAAACCCAAAAAAAGAGTGAGGTTTTCAGAATCAGGTGTATTTTAAAATTTTAAATTGAAATTTCAAAATTTTTAAAATTTTAAATTTTAAAATATCTAATGAGGGAGAATCTGAAACTCAGAAGGCCCTGAGTCCAATTCAGAGACAAATTTGAGCATTTGTGACAGAGATAGATGACTTATATCCATTCATGGGAAAACCCCCCAATTTTATGATCAAGTGAACGATCAATTTTATGCAACTGAATTGTGTCTAATTAATTCATGATCTATATTTCATACTGCTGAGGCAGGGTCTGAGACACACTAGAAAAAAATCTTTCATGTGGCCCATCCTAATGGTGACAAGGGTGCTGAGACACAGATTCCATTATTAACAAGTTTTCTTGAGTTTGTAACTCATCCCTGAATTTCATGCTCTTGTTCCTGGGCACACATAATGCGATGATAGTACCATGTCAGGAGGCAGCAAAGGTCTGTTGCTCCCTGCAGTCCAGGAGCCAAGGGGTATCATGGGACTGGCAGTGAGGGAGTGGGGTAGGGCAGACCCCAAGATTAGGGCCCAGTTTAACCAAAAGTCAGACTCACCAGGCAAGTTTGTGGTGGTGAGGCAGGTCTGAGGGCAAGTCTGGCAGGATCTGTATTAGAGATGGTGATGAGCAGGCAGGTCCATGGTCCCTGCCAGCCTGCAGGCTGTGGTCTGGATAAACAGGACCCATGGCCAGGCACAAGTGTGGCTGCAGCTGAGCTAGAAACCAGTACCCCTCCTACATAGCCTAGGGCTGAGCTGGAATGGGGTTCCTGGGCAGGACTGGGGTGGTGGGGAGGCTCCAGGTGAGTCTGGTCAGGGCCATTAATGCTTATGTGCTCTGATATAGAAATGCACTGTATCTTCAAGTTTTCTTTATAAATAGATGCCATGTAGCATGCCATACATTTGCCTGCCAGATAGAGCAGGACTTTAATGTTACACAAATAATAACCTGATCCTACAAACCCGTGTATATGTCATTGAGATCTTATTACAGCCTGGGTAAGAGGATGCTGGGTGTTTGCACTGATGAAGCTATTTCAGTATGATAAGCTGCACTAAGTGGGCTCAGTTTTGCATCAGTGGAGTATATTTGCATATTGCACTGCCAGGAAAAAGAAAACCTTACATTTTGCAAGGGTTTGCCATGCACAAAAATGGTGCTGCAAATATCTGAGTATGGGAGCAGTTTCCATGAAGGCAATACTCCATGGAAGTGTCGTGTTGATGCTAGCAAGGCTAAATGAAAGGGTCCATGACATCTGCAGGTTTTGGGATGCTGACTGGAAAACTCATCTGTATTCTTTCAGGACTTTTTACAATATCCATTGCCTTTTGATTTAAAAAATTTTACATAGAAAAAGAGTGGCAAACATTTTTAGCTATGAGAATTCAAATAGTCTTTTGTAAGAATTATTATTAGAACCAGCCTTAACTCCAGCCAAATATTCCTATTCTTTTTCGCTTCAACCCTTGATATATGCTTTCCTGTAGAAAGGCAGTCTGGAAGGGTGTTTTTTTCTTATCAGCTGCTAATTTCTGAGTTTGCTGTTTTTATGGTTTTTGTTTGGTTTTATGGGTTTTTATTTCAGATTTTTTCCCACTTCATATGTTTTGAAAATGGACAGAAGAAGCTAAAATGTATCTTACATTTCCATTTCTAAGTTGCATTTTGCATTTATGTCTTAAAATTCTTCCATAAATTCAACATACTCTTATTCCTAAATTAATATAATCATTTAAAGCCAGGACCTTGAAAAGCTGGCACCACACTGAAAAATCTAAGAAGACAACTTTTATATTAAAACTCAAATGACTTCAAATCTCTGTAGCTGTAGACACATGTTCATACATGCACATACACATGTATTTTTAGTGCAATAATACGTTATATTGTTTATATATAGGTGATTAAAATAATGTGCGTGATCTAAACAAAGCAGATTACCAGCAAAAAGCGCAGTAACAAGTTTAAAATCCAAATTGTAATCTCAAAGTATGTTGAGAAGAGAGTCAGAATCACAGAATATGCTGAGTTGGAAGGGACCCCCAGGGATCATTCAGTGCAGCCCTTAACCTTGGCCGCCCCAGTGCAGAGCAGAGAGGGACAATCCCCTCCCTCACCTGGCTGGTGATTCTTTTGCTGATGCCCCCCAGGACACTGTTGGCCCTCCTGGCTGCCGGGAGGTGATGTTTGAAAAGTGACCCTGCACTTGCAAAAACATTTTCCCATGGGACCTTACTTACTGATTCCGTAACATGGATAAATTCTTTCTTCACCTACAACATTTGTTTTCACTACTTTATCTACAAAAAAAGTCTGGGGAGGGATCCTAAGGCTCCAAGATTGTTTCTCTGACCAGGTTCAGGCTGGGTCTTGTTTGACTGCAGAGTAAATGCATCTTTTGCAACAGGTGCTGAGTCTGAACAAGAGACTCACCACGTCCCTTCAAACAGCAGCTCTGACAGAGACACCAGTGTGGGAGAGACCTTTAGGCATGTGTTGTGCCCTGAGATTTAAGCAGAACATCCAATAGAAACCCATAGCCCAGTGCAACTACTCATTCCTCCCTAGGCCATCCTGAGAATGGAGCTAACAGTATGGACCTCCTCCCGAGAAGCAGGATGCAGTTTGCCAGGACATTGCTGGTGCAGAACAAAGCATCAGCTTCAGGCAAAGTGGTGGGAAGGAATTAATAAACAAACTTATCCATGAACTGAGAGTGCAACAGTAACAAAAATGAAAGTTATTGTAAACTGTGTTGATGCATGGATAATTCATGTAGCAAACAGAACAGAAGGCACACAAAACACTGCTTTGGTGAATGGTGTAGAAAAGCCTGTCAGCAATAGGTGTCAAAACCATCCTTTGTAGTTTCACTGAAGTATTTTGCAGCAAAACAATGAAGACAAATATGCAGATCCCAATTAAGGGACAAGAATCTTCTTGTAGTTCGGTGCTAGGAGTTCCCTGGCAGTTTGCTTTGCAACATTGATATATTTTTTTATGCTGTCCTGGATCTGGCTGAGAGCTCAGATACCAGGTAAGACCCCAGTCAAGCTGCCAGGTGAGTTTTTGTAGCTCTGAGAGCACAGGGACTACGTGAGTGAAGGGAAATCACTTTCCCGCTTAACCTGCATGTACAGAAAGAGCTTGGTGTTTTGTTCAGCTCTAACAATGTGCTTTATTTCTGGTTGTTCAGCTTCTCTGCTTTAGTATTTATGACTCTGCACCTTGGACTTCCCAGGTGGTCATCCATCTCACACTGTGCTTATGGACAGGGCCCTCTCCATCCTGTATCCACTAGGATGTTCACCAACAGGTGTTGAGTAGCCTCATGATTTCCTCAGACACCATAGGTTTGGAAAAATCATTTGCTGGACCACCATGCAATAAGCAGCAGTTATATCTGGCAAGCCTAAATCCAAAAGGGAAGATTAAGGGCTTTAAAGCCATCAGGGACCATTCCATATCACATAGCAACTTTCTGACTTATTCCATGCTTCAGCAAGGGCAAACACACAGAGATGAGGGCCCTGTCTAAGGGCCTTGAGAGCATGTCCCCTCCTGGCTGTTTGACTGTCTGGGCTCAGGGCCAGCCTGGAGCCAGCAGGGCTGAGAGCTGCCCCATCTCCTTTGCTGGCTAATAGCACTTCCTGTGGGAGCTACTTTTAAGCTAAGCCCCTTTCATTGGGCCCCACCTGAGCTAAAGGTCCTCATCTGTTACAGCCATGGCTGTCCCTGGCTCTGGGTCCTTTGCTTCAGACCTAGACCCTGCCCTGCAGCTGCCTTCCAGCCTGATTCCAGACCTGCCTTATCACCATGGACCTGCCTGGTGTTCACTGGGCCGTGCCTGATCCTTGTTACCCTCACTGGACCTGCCTTGCTTGGCTCACTTGGAGGCTGTGGGACTGGTGAGACTCCTGCACTGCCAGCTGTGTTAGCATGCTCAGCTTCCAGCTCACCTTCCCTTGCAGAGAGCCAGCTCTTGCTGCTCCCTAACAGGCTGTTCCTCTTGAAATCTCCATAGCTTTTTAAGACTAATGATCTCAGCAAAAATATTAACCCATTTGCCTTCACAGAAGAGCAGAAATGGTAGATTCATCCAGGAATCAAATGCATCGCTTATACTACTGAACCATGGAAGGAGGAAAATTAATAGTCTTATATTGTTTCGACTCTTTCAGGGATAAGAAGACAGGGCTAGAAACTTTAAGAATTCTTTTTCTTAGTCCTGCAGCCTTTCTAAAGCCAAAATAGAGAGACATCCTGAAAATAAATGCCATGAATTCACAAGCAGAAGAAAATACCTTGTGTGAGCAGTAGCACTTACAACTCTTGGAGTCCGATGGATCTTTCAGTTTTGTGCCCTTCAGATCAACATTGCAACTTGTATCACATAGACACCATAAAGAATATCATTGCACCAGCAAGTGGCATGAGACTGAAAAAATATTTAAAAAATTCCTCTTTGAACAGTAAGTCAGAGGAAGTCTGGGGAAGCTGTGGACAACATATCAGGATCCTCTTTTCCCTGTTCTTTTCTCTTGTGCCTTTCTCTCTCTGCTCCAGCTGATTTTGCCAGAGACTCGGCACTGTTCCTGGAAGAAGTCTATTTGTGCCTACTGCTAAACTCCTGCAGCAGCTGCTTAGACCTTTTCATACCACTGTGTTGTGATGCAGTCATGATTTTACCACAAAAGTAGTGTTCGCCTGCTATGAACCCTGAAGAGTTCAGCACTGATTAGGAAGGAAGGCTGGCTGGCAGGCAAGCAGCATGACTGACTAAGCCTGGTTTCCTTAGGAACCCAGCCTGAAACTGTGAGAAAGTAAGAGCATGTGTGTTCTGGTAGGCAGTGAATAATCCATTAAAACTCTTAATTAAAAATTTAAACATGTGTCTGCTAATTACATCACCCTTCTTCTGCCCTCAAAAAGCAGCAAATGAGCATGGTTGCACACCTGCCTGTGTGTTTATTTCGTTAGGATGCTGCTCACTTGCTCAGCAACCCAAATACCAGCTCAGGTAGCAGCTGCCATTGTAAAAACATTCTGGGGAAAAGTGATGACAAATATTTTCTTTTTGTTAATGAATGGCCAAACTGTTCACAGTTCCCTGTTGCTGCATGTCCTGAATTTGTTGATGTTTTTCACGTATCAATCCCAGTACTATTAGTTCTCATCTCTCAGATGGGGCTATTTAATGCCAGCAATATACACTTGGCTGACTAGCCACCTGAAGACCTGCAAAAAGAGAAAGAGATGGGGTAAATGTTTTAAAAAGTAGGCTGCAAGGATATGAAAATGAACACGGGCATTATCTGTAAACTCAGAAACCACAGAGAATGGTCTGCCAAGGCTCTAGGCTCTCTGGAGATTCTTAGTCCTGCAGGGGTAGTGTGGTGCTCCACATTTGAAGCACATGTGGGGTGAGGAGCCTTAGCATGGTAAAGGGAGGGGTCAGATTAGCTGTTGTCTGTGCAAATAAGCACTCATAGGAAATGGAACTTGCTTCTCTCTCTGTAAGTTACCCTGCAGTGAATCTTCTCTGGTATATGTAGCCTCCTCATCTGCTCTGAGTTGGCTGGGTTGCAGCCACTTGACATTGGGCCACAGCCTCTGATTTGGGAAGGCTGTTTTATTCACTGCCTAGAGGAGTAGGATCATGTTCAACATTGCTGTTGTTATTTATTACAGTCATGAATTTGGCAGGAATTAACCAGATTCTGGCAGGTAGCGTATGTCTCTGTACATTAGCATAACTGTGCTGCGCTATAGTGGGTACGCTGGGTGAAAAATCAATTCCCTGAGTTTTGGCTCCTGTCAAAACAGGCAGAGGCCAGAACAGGAGGGCATGTGTGTCCACTGGCACATACATGGACACTCTCACCAGATGCTCATCAAACATGCTTTCCTCAAGACCTGCCTTTACACCATGGTCCTACTGCGGCACAGCCTGTTGAACTTCTTAGGAAAGGGCCCAGATGGGATGTGGGTTTGTTTCCTTGGAGGCACTTAGAACCTTACTGGTTCTTCTCAAGGCCCTCTTCAACTCAACCTAAAAAAGACTCAACAGACAGTAAGAAACTCTGAACTCCTACACTCCGACACTGTGCATCACTAACAAAGCACTGCCTCAAGACTGAATGACCTTATGAGGTTATCTTTAAAGTGATATTTTAATGCATTCACTGACTCCTTTGAAGCTTCACAGGTAATGCCTTGGGATGACGTACCAGAGAAGGATTCATTGTCCTCAGGGTTACAGACCAGGAGATGGCTGCCCTACTGCTGAGTTTCCCATGTTGAGCTCACATCCATCCAAGACAGCTGGAATCAAGCAACTCAATTTAGGGGCTGCCAGAGCCACTGAAAGATTTTTCATTGAAGTAAAGCATCTGTTATTGCAGGGTAAAGAAATTAATTGGCCCCTCCTTTAAAAAAAGGGAGCTTTGTTAAAATCTGAGGTATATGTAGAGTTTAGGATGCCATATGGCAAACCTAGGGGCATATGAAATCCAAAGCAAGGCCACTAGGTTAATTGGCTGTAGTCACTGGTGCTGGCAGCACTGGGCTTTCATCATGGAGGAGGGAGCCCAGATGTGCAATTCGAAAAAGAGCTTCTTCATAGAGTGTCAGCTCCCAGTCTCAGGGCCTGGTCATTCCCTGAAATCTTGAGTTCCTCTGTGGTCCTTTTGCCTCTTCCTGACAGGAGGGTAATGCAAGTATCTGTGTGGTTTACTGCCAGGACCCTGCTGTACTGTGCTGCCCTGCTACACATGGTCAGGGTGAGAGTGCTGGGAGGATCAAGCAGTTCACATTGAGGTGGGTGCTTGATATGGACTCATCCACTCTGGTAAATGACCACAGGGCACTCTCATGGGCGATACTCACTCTCTGCTGACCAGGTTGAGCTTTCCAGATTGTTTTTGCCCACCAGGAAGGCTGCAGTGAGGATGGTCCGAGGCACGTACCTTTGTGTACTGTCCAGCCCAGGCTGGGTGGCAGAGAGTGCAGCAGTGTGGTGGGGTGAGGCAGGTCACAGAGTCACAGGGTCTGGGTTTCTGTGGGTCAGTGTCACTACCCTTTGTGCAGCAGTGGTGGAGAAGAAACACCCAAAACTTACACCAGAACCTACACCAAAACCTGTTCAAGCTGGGAGTGGGAGGATGTGTCCGCAGCTGGGCTCCCCAGACAAAGCTCAATTACTTTCCATTTGTGTAAAGAATGAATGCATTTAATCCATAAACAGTAACAACCAAAAAGTCATTTCACTAAGTAGCAAGATCATCCACCACTTGGGAGCAGCTAGAACTATTTACAAAATGTTTTCATACTTCAGCAAGAAAGAGGTTGCCTATTTCTGACTGTGGAGCAGAAGGCAATCCTATAATAATGCCTCATCTTTACCAATCATTCCAAATTATTCATATGAAATATCCTGCTTTCTCTCTTCGACTTTGATGAAGCTCCTGTTGAACCAATTATTCACTATCTATTCATGTATTGTCAAAAAGGAAATCGCAGGAGCTTTGTCATTAGGAATATGATTTGATTGGCAAGGCACATGGCTTTGGGGCGGGTTTGCTTCTTCCCCCTTTTTGCTCTAAAGCCATAGCTTTTAGTTGGCAATTTCCACTGCTATAATCTGATGGAAAGTGATAAAATGCATCAGACTGCAGTACTCAAATGAGAAAACACTCCAGATTAGTAGGAATATAATTATGTTTTTCATGACATTGATTTTTTATTTTCTAACTGATAAAAGTAAACAACTAAGGGAAGGGGGGGGAGTGCCAAAAAACAACATTTAGACTTTAGTGGGATAATTAACTCAGCAATTAAACATATTTTGTATGCAGCATTTGTCCTCCATAGCACACAGCATATGTGACGTTTGTCCTTCATTCAAATTCTTGCTTCTTGCAATCTTTTTATTTCAGCAGGAGTGGCAGCCGGAGGGAGTCCTGTATGAAGGCCCCTTCCACGGTGCTTTACGTTTAAAGATGAATATTCACAGCTATGATTTGGAAGGTAAGGAACAGCCAAAAAGAATCATGAAATGAGCAGAACTGAGAGACAAAAGGACTGCGCAAGAGGCATTTGTGTCTGTTTTCTTTTCCCAGTGGTGTTTGGAGGGGAAGCAAACCAAGCTCCTTGTGACCCTTGCTGCTCTATGTAGTACCCAACAGCTGCACAACTCAGCTGCAGTCTGGGGCTGCAATGTCCAGTGCCCTGTGCTCTGTTCCCATTTGATATCACAGCACCAGAATGTGCTAGTACAAGGGCAGGATATATCCAAGGAAAATTAAGAAACAAGAATTAAAGCCAGTTAAAGAGGTAAGTCCTAGGGTTCCCTGCTGGTATAACAGAGTTGATTTCTCACTACTGTGTGAAACATAGGAAGAGATGTAAGCAACAATGGATTGTTAGAAATCTCACTGGCCTTTTTAGCACAGAGTAGTTCTTCCACCCCAGTTCATCAAAGAGTGAGTGAGTCTTCAGGGAAGCTGATTTTCTCAGAAGGTATGAACTGTGATACACGGCAGATGTCCTCCACACTGCCCCATCTTTATCTCTTTGAGAAAAATGAGGTCATTAGGAAACAGTTCCAAGTCTAGGATAAATAAAACATACTACTTGTGACTTTGTAGGTAGGATGAAGAGGGACGAGCAAACACTGTGTCAGGCAGAGGTGAGTGGATATGTCATGCACAGAATGACACAGTACTTCTGCATGTCAACACAAACTGCAAAGCTGGACCTGATACTGTGCAAGTTAATACCCAAGCACACTACAATTATCTTTTTTCTTTGAGACAACAATATGTGAGGCTTTCTTCAGGGCAGAACTCTGAGCCTCAGGGAAACTCAAACATCCTCCTACTGTGTGAGGCTCCCATGGCCCAATTTAAGCTGCTGCTGCTGCTGCTGCTGCGCTGCTGCTGCTGCTGGGGGGTAGAAGGGCTAACTTCTGAGCTGGCATAAATTTCTATAGTAAACACACTATGACAAGTCATTCCACATTAATTTCTTCCTTTCCAAGCTGAATTTGCTGGGTTATATGCTAAAATCCTGTTTTTTGCTTTGTCCTGAAACACTGTGGTGCATAATAAACATCAAGTCTCAAAAGGTTGTTTTACTGCTATTTTTAGGCAGTGAAATATATCATGTATGTATTCATGATACATACAAAACACCATGTATCTGGAGCACAGCCTTCTCTAAATCCAGAGTGTTCATCTTGTGAAATCTGTCACCATTTGCAGAATGCAAAAGTTGCACTGATAAATGCTTTTTACTATCAGACATAAAATGTGTTTGTTATTGTACTGACCTTGGCAGACGAATAGGAAAGTGCTTTGTCCTTACCCTGCAAGACAGCCACAGCAGCTGGCTATGCTTTAGGACAGGCCAGACTAAAATAGGTCTGTCCATGTGATAGGCTGATAGAAGAACTCTGAAAATTCTGCAAGTTATTTGAGTGCCATTAAATAGTCCCACAATAAGTGATTTCTCTGAAAATTAAAGTCAAAGTTGGATCAATCACTTTATTTATAATTCACTGATCCACAGATATGAGAACAATCTAATTTTGCAGAAATCTACTGTGATTGCCTCACCCCTTAAAGAAGCCCAAACATACTCTTTTTATAAAGCTAACTGGGGCAGGAGGTGTTCGCAGGGAAATACTTCAGGAGAGAGATAAAGCCTAAGGAAACAAGAGGTTGTGTAGGATCTGCAGATGAGCAATGTGGTTTTGTGCAATATTTACCACAAGTATTAATATAAAGAGATTAGAAGAATCATTGTTAACTTGAAATCAAAAACATTTCAAGAAACTCAGATCAAAGCAATTTAAATGTGAGTAATTTTACTGATTGTTACAGCTTTTGGTGCTTTGTGTACCTGTTGGTTATTTCTTTTCCCTCTTCTTGCCTTTCTGTGAAACCTACAATACCAACAAAGGGAAAAGGCCAAGTACCAGCAGTACCCCCCTCTGCTCTTACTTTAGATGGCCAGCAGTCTTAGAGTAGGTAGGTCCCATCCTACCTTCTCTCTAGAGGCAGCAGAGGTGCCTGCAGAGATTTTCAGGAGTTGTTGGTTAGCTCCCTGCTCTACCTTGTCCTCTGGAGGCACACAGTGTAGCTAGGGCAGCATGGCCTTCTAATCACTTAGCTTTGGTACTTACCATCACAGAAGAACAGCTAGCAAATGTATCAGGGAAGAGGGAATGTGACTATTTTCAGGGACCCAAAAAATAGGTATGTTCCAAGTAGAGCAATTTTTAAGTACAGTAAAGTGTTACTTCTGGCATGAATAAGAAAAATAACTAGAATGAGGGGTGATTTTCAAGCTGAATCTATTTCTTCAAATATTCTCTCACATGCTGTTATTATTCCACAGTAATGCTTCTTTTAGGGCAATATTTTACTCCAGTGTTACCATCTCCATGGCACCACAGACAGGGAGGCTTTCCAAGCACACAATTTCTCTCACAGTCAGTTTAGGAGCTCTTCCATTTTTCTGTGCATTTACGCTGCACCACTGACTCAAGATATTTGATCCAGAATAATGATAATGCTTTGCTTTTCTTCATTCCAGCCCTTACTCAATCTCCTTTACAAATGTCACTTGGGAGTACCAGGGCCTCGGCAGGCAGAAAGCCCAGCCAAAACTTGCCTGCAAGTACCTGGCAAAGCAAGGACCTGGAGACAGATGCACTCCATGCACTCCATCCTTCTCTCACTTGAGAAGCAGCTCAGGTCGACATGGCTCTAAACTTTGAAGATGATCTGCCTGCTAAGCTACAGCACATTTATGATTTGCGGGTTTCTAGTCTGACTTGGCTTCATTTTTTAACTTTTCATTTTCTTTTTAGGGAACCAAACTGTTCACTGCATTTGGCAGCTGACGGCTATTAACTGTCACACTCCAATAACCAAGGGATAGTTAGAACAGCATTAAATATTTGCACTGTGCAGCAAGGCTATACTTCATCTCAGTACACATGAATCCATGGTCTTTTCACACTGGAAGAAAACCCACCTTATTGCTATTCAAATCTATCTGTCTGTCTCTCTTCCCATACTGTCATTACACATGCAAGGCTTGTCAGTGCCACTGACACAAAACCCCCTTCGTGCTTTATGCCAACACCAGTGACACCTGAAAAAATCCCCAAGACACAAAAGAATTACTGCTTTTAAGAATTTTGTTAATTTGGTATTAATTTTTTAATAAGATCACTTATTTAATATCTTCATAAAAGTATTTCTACTGCCCTGCAAGGCTGCATATTTTCTTTTGCAGGAACAACTTATAGATACCTCTATATGAAAAGTGGGTTCCGGTAACTGAGGTTTGTTCATTTTGTATGTCCCTGGTTAAATTGTGAAGCTTTGTTTTGAGCACAATTTTCCCCTCTCATCTGCCATTTTGAGTCAAATCTTTTAGGAAATATCCTACATAGGCACTCCTTGTGGTCCGCTTTTAAAAAAGAAAAATTTATTTTGGCCTCTGCAGGAAGCATTTAAAGCACATAATGAATAATGTTTGACACAGGAGTCAGTTAGCAGTCATTTCAGATTAATAACACTGCCCAGAAAAAAACCTTGCAGGGGATTAGACCAAGGGAAAGATGCTTAGGCAATAACCCCTGAGCCAGTTGGTTGCTGAACTATTCACAATAGACATAACTATCTCTGAAGGTCTTAAGTGTGAGAATTATCTCCAGGAAGAGAACAATGAGTTAGTGAGATATAAAACAATAGGCTCATGCTCTAACACAAGCAGTTAGCACTGCACATGTTCTCTTCTCATTTAATCTGCAAGACTTTCAGACAGTAGCAGTTGGTGCCCAAATTAAGACTTCCTCTTTCCCTTTGATCTTATGTAAAAACTAATGAATTGTATAATCTCCAACACCTCTGAAATCCCGCTGGTTAAAGGGAAACTCTCCCTACCTTTCCCATGCCTGTCTCAATTCGCTAAATGGGAGCTATATTTAACAGCAGGCCAATCACATGATCACTGAAAAGGAACAGCACAAGGATCTGTAATCCTAATGCTCTGGAGCTGTGATTGCTATAAATCCTTTGCAGAATGATTTCCTTTAAATCCCAAACATGTCATCACACTTTTAATTAACATTTCTTTATGAAAACTGTGGATAAGACCCTTTAAATTAAAGATTGTTCCCAGACTTGTCATCTTAAAACAGTGTGCATTTCTATTGTCATTTTCATGTAGCATATTTTACTTCTCTGTCATATAAGTAAAGCTTTTTACCTTCCCTTTCCCCTCCTTTGCCTCCCCTGCCTTAACCCTCACACAAGTAGCAACAGCCAGTGCTATTTTTCCAAGGGTAAACAAATAGCTTTACATTAGTTCACATACGAAAGGGGAAATTCAAATAATCAAAAGACCAGCAATGAGCACAGGCAGGGATGTGGCTGTTACTGCCCTACTTGAATTCTTACCACCTTCACTATCTAATTGAGCTTATCATCTTCACAGAAAGAGATTGAGAGAGGAAAGTGATTTGCACAAAGTAACACAGTTGATCACCTGCAGAAACAGAAGCACAACCTTTATTTCCAGATTCCCAGCTCTTTGTTCTTTTCAGCTATTTAGCATGTAGTTTTCTCAATACTGCGCCTGTTTCCTTGCCTGTTAATCTCAACAGCATTGCTACCCACTTACCTGTACTAAAGCAAGTCTTAAATGCACGATGCTGGGCACAGGAGATGCAGTTTTATTTCCGGCAAAAGGGAAGTTTTATCCAAGTGAGGGATGCTTTGGCTGGTGGCTAGTGGGAAATGGATTTCCAATATTTGTTTTTCTGACAGTAACCTAGGTAAGAACTCTGGCTTTAAATAATGGCTCAAGTTCAGTGACAGAGTCACTTCAGTCAACCCATCTGGGATTTGAGACAGTGGCACATGTCACTGGCAGACAACTCATTCAATGATGTTTTTCAGAAAGCCCAGTTTTCTAACATGCCTCTGTGTGGAATAAGCTGGTAGACAGAGGAAGACTATTTCTGAGAGAGAATATTAAGAGTGACACCATTATCCTTTATATAGATAAACCTCCCCTTCATCAGTAAAAAGGAAAGGAATACAGATCCTGAAAATAATCCATAACGGAACAGTCAGGCAATTTGACAGCACAAACTGAAATTATTTAGCATGATGTGGCAATATATTTCTAAGTAGCTATATATAATCCAAAAATATCCATTGACAGATATTGGAGAAATAAGGAATGGCTAAACAGATCAGGTCAGACTCTGATGCCCTTCTGTGAATTGGGTAGTAGTTTATTCCTCAGCTGCTCCCACTGCCTTCAAATTATGCTTTGTAGCTGACACTCAGAGCCAAATGTCAGGAGCACAAGCTCACCAAGCACATCAGTGGAAAAGCTCATAACAGAACCTCTGACTTGACTCTCTTGCATCTGAATTGAAAATGGGAAAGAAGGGAAAGGAGGAAAGGGAAAGGGAAGGAGGAAAGGGAAGGAAAGGAAAGGAACTGCCACACATCCATCTTTGGTGTATCAGCTTTTCTTGATTAAAACATATCACATGGATACATCAAGTTAAAGAATTAGAAATTAACTGAGATGTAAAAAATAACACTCTTCTGATCAACCCATAAAGCCTGAAGGAAGACCATGCACACTGTATTCTTTTAGTTTTGTTTACAGTTCTATTTTCAATCGAGCATAATTCATTTCTCTTCCTCTCTCCTATGATAGAACATGAGAAACATAAAGACTAAAGCTCTTCTGAGAAGAGCACTCTGACAAAAGCAGACAAGTCTTACTTGCACAGAGCTGCTCATGAGTAGATGTGCAGACAGACAAGGGCTGTACATGGTGCCCCAGGCAGAAGCAGGAGAGCCCGAGTCCTGGAAGCACGGGCAGCCCTCGCCACGCAGTGCCCTGTGCTTGTGGCGATGGTGTTCCATGGACCCACGAGGATTTTCAGAAGTCATGGTTGATGCACTTGCAGGAATCCCACCAGGTGATCTCTTAAGATGACAGAGCCTGTTGTCCTATGTGTCAGATCGGATACTGGGCCCATGCTCCTTGCAATATACAAACTGTAGTAACAACATTCAGGCCCTGGGTGTCCCTTGTTCCATGCTGGGCAGTAAGGTGTGAACTCTGCACTGACTTAACATTCTTTGGTGAGCCCCAGCCATTAATTTTTCATCTCTCCCATGGTACAAGCACCAAACTAACGTTCCTTCCCTTCCTTACTGCTGAGATCACTCTTGAACACCTGCCTGGACACCGAAAGTCATGTATAAAATGTTGAGATCTACCATGTGCTGTGGGTTGAGCACCCTTTTCTTGTTCCCATTTCAGTCAGATACGCAAAAAACCCCACAGACACATACCAGTACCAAACCAGGAGTTACTGTATGACAATTTTTTTATTTATCAGTATCAAATTACATAGCAAAGTAATGAATGCAGTGTCAGATCACCTCTTTGAATACTGTAAATACAAACAAAATCCACCATATTGCTTAATTATCCAAAGTAAATTAAAAGTTTAAAAATGTGCGTTTCAGAGATTCCATTTGGCATATCCTGTCAATATATCCTGCATAAATATTTCTGTACCTCATTTTCATTATGTGTACCTTAATACAGCCTCTAGGAAGCTCACGTGGAGGAGATAGGACCTATCTGTATGTTTATGTTCATCATCAACTCATGCATCTGCCCTGAAATCACTGAAAGTACCTATGTGCTAGCTCACCTGACAGATAGAAGTGACTGTACCTATAGATGTACTGACAGATTAAAGTGGCCAGAGCCTGCTCTCACATAGGGCCAGACCCAAAGTTACTGCCATCACTGCAAGACCACCGAATATATGATATCAACTGTGCATCAAGTCCTTAAATTACTGACAAAATAGTGATGTATATTCAAAGAAGCTGGGCTGGATCTGATGGCCAGATCTTGTACACTCCAATACATATGGAAATTCTTGGGACATTTACACTGCTCTTTACACTAGTTTGACTTCACTATATAGAAAGAACAACTCCTGTTTTATAATGTTAAGTGACAAATAAAGTCAGGTCTGGTGATTTCATGTAAGTTCAACAGGATTTGGCCACAGCTGGATACAAACTAGATAATTCAACAGAAGTATTTTAATGGTGTTAATCAGCAGTGTCATTTAAATGGTACTTCCTTGTAAACGTGTAAATAGAATATTTTTTTCTGATGGATGAGATAATAAGCTTCACTTAGCACTGTTTCCAAAAGTTAAGACTACTGAGACATTGTAGATGTATGAAATGGAAAACACCATAGAAATATAGCTTTTGTTTAGGATACAATGAACAGAAGTACAGAAGCGTTGATGCAGGTATTGGAAAGGTGAGGAAAGGGAATGAGGAAAAATTTAGGCAGCAATCCCATGGCAACACAGAAGTTACTCTTGATCCCTCCAATATACCAGTATCAGTGGAAGTCAGGCTTCTCTGGGAAGGTGCAACCTGAACGCTTGATAATTACGCTGGCTGCGTAATGCCCAGCCCGGATGCACTCGGTCACTGGCCGGTCATAGACAAGCTGGGACAGAAAGCCTACGGAACAAGGTGGGAAGGAAAGAGAAGGAAGAAAATGGTTAGATTAAGTTTGTTGAGTGTATCCATTTCTCACAGGGAAAAGCACTGAAATACTGGCCTGCCTGTATGTACCCAGGCAGCTGGGCCAGTTTACATCGAGTATTGCTCTTGAGCGACCTGCAGAGCTGCAGTGGTGCTGCTGCTATTTCTATCTGAAGTCTTCATTTGGTAGGTTCAAATAAATTAAAGATTATCAACACCGATCATTATTTATGTCCTCAAAATGATTTTATGAGAGTTATTGTTCTCTTCCAGAGCTAACCTCTGATTCCTCACAGACCATTTTAAAAACAAAGAAACAGTTCTCCCTGCTGAAAAGAGCTTCTTCTGTTCTTACTGGCTACTGCCCCCCACAACTGTCTGCAAGCTTTTCTCCAAAAAAGAGAAAGGCACGTAACAGCGAAACAGTATCTATATTCAGAGTTACAGGTGCTCACAGTGCAAAGAAGGGGAAAAATTTTTACCTGATGAGGAAAGCTAGATGACATCTGTTGCCTTTGACTATGGGACATTTAATTTAAGACTTCAGAAACAGTGGGTACTTCTGAGCATGTGCAGATATTTCATAAAGAGCAAGCTGTGGGGAGAACCAAGTGCCTCTCAGAACCGGGGCATGCCGCTCATGGCTGGAGCTACCGCAGCCCTGGCATGTGTGGCTCGGAAAGCCAGAAATCCCTGGGAGCCAAGTGCTTTGAAAGCCTGAGCATCTCTTTAAATGATTGGAAGCAGAGAGTCCTAAAAAGGTACTTGGAGAAGTTAAGTACAAGCAGCACCAGGACTTTTATGGATTGAGTCCCTCATTTCTGAAACATTTTGTCTTGGCTCAAACTATTGTGACTGAAAGCATGACAGAACTTATGGCAGAGGTGAAGTATGTATTTTAAATTTGGAAGAGGTTTTTGAGATGTGAAAAGTAAACTTAGAACCTTATAATTTGAAACTCCATTCTGTCATTCTAGACGTAATATTTTATTCACTTTTATCCTGTTTTTAATATGTTTCAGATTTATCTCTCTTCCTCATCCAATCACAGAAGGAAAGTGATTCTTGCCCAAGAAAATCAGAATTCTAGCAAGCTGAAAGATGTTCTTTTTAAAGCTTTCATCCACCATTTCAAGTTTCTGTGTCATGTTTAGACTTTGGGCCTTGACAGTACAAATGTAGTCTTGAAACCATGTCTCTCCTAGGTACTATGCAGCTCATAGGTACCAACTTTTGACATATTGAAAATTTTGATTTAAAGCTGGTATATTTTGCTAACTTGCTTTCCTATATACTTTCTCTGTTCATCTTGGTTCCTATTCTGACAAAGACTCTAATTATATTGTGATGCTCTCATTTAACCTGTGCTCCTTTTCTAAATATTTCCTTTTGTGGCATATTAGAGCATAATTTTAGAAGATGGTAAAAATATTTTATCCTATGCAATAAAGCCTGCTCCTTGGAGATTAAAAATCATGTACAACATGAAAAATAAGGTTAGATTAATGAAGGATAATACTGGTGAGCAAAAGACCTGTTTTCATGGTTTATATTGGCTTCTTGGTCCTGACTGACAGTGAAAAGAAGCCTAGTTTGATGTATAGTTTTCTCTAACCTGCACCGAATGGGAGAAGAGTTTGAAACTACAAAATCTATAAATCATATACTTTTCATTGGAATAGGGAGGCAATAAAGAGTAGGCAGATTAGTTGACAACTAGAAGAAAACTTGTATGTTTTTGGCATCAATACTTTCCTAGAGAACTACACATTGGCTGGAATTTCACAGATATTGACTGACACTAGCTGGGAAAAAATGAATGCTTCACCAATAGAAGTTAAGTCCATAAGCACAAGTGAAGAAGACAGGAGTTATCAGTATACACTACAACGATAAGAATCTGCAACAGGAAGAAATTGTGCTGTGAGTGCTATCACTGATGGCAGTCAGGGATGACAGACAACACAACTGTGGCAGGATGGTCCAGCTGCAATAGCTGGGTAACAGCTGAGAAATTCAAACAGCATGCCTGGCAGAAATCAGACCATTTCTGAATAACGAGATGAAAATGGTCTGCTCTCCATTAAATTAACATGCATTCTTAGGAGAAACTTTCTTGGATACGTGAGGAATGTCAATCATTAAATTTAAACTGCCTGGGAGGCAGGAGCTTGCCAGTGTGCTTCTGGGTGGTTAGAACTTGAGAGCAAGTTGTAACCATATGTAAAATGAGGCTGTTAAGACAGTCCATTTCTGACTCAGTAAGTATCGAAGATGCACTCGGCAGGCCTCCAAAGGCAAACACTAGGTTTTGTGCAGAGCATGGATTCAGAGAGAGGTTTATACAAGAAAGAACAACCGTCCTCTATGTTTACGATCAAGGCATCAAACATACCATGAAGATGAGAAAATCCACAGAGCAGAGGACCATAAGACATGAATTATTTTTCAATACCAACTAGAGTGCCACTGTCACCACCTCCCAGGCTCACTGTACTTTCAAGCTAGTTTGTATCTTTTGTCTTCAGTGAAGCTAGTTCTTATTTATTCTGATCTAAGTGAAAGCAGAGTCAGGTGAAAAAACATCCTGTTCTAATTGGGGATAGAAATGAGAGATCTCTCTGATTTCAGAGTGGTGGAGAAATGACATTAAGTATAGCTGTCATATATGAGATATGTAGAAACTGCAGTGGGGAGTTTGCCCTCAAACCATTCTCTTGTCTGTTGAGTTTCTCTTAAAAGGTATGTGTTTCATAGATGAAATAGAAATAGTAGTATCTGACACAATATCGCATCGAATGACAATACAAACACACTTATCACAAACACAGAACTACATCACGTAGTAATACTAGGCAGTTGGCAAAGCAGACCCCGAGGGAACACCAGAAAGCACTGTTGTTTGAGCAGAGAAGCAAAGAGCTCTATCAGGTTGGCTGCCTTAGCTGCAGAATGTTCTTTTTAGCTAATGCAGTAAAAAGCAACATGGTCAGAATATAATTCAGAATTTGCCTCCTCCAGTGCATAAGGTACTGTGATGCAAACCCCATGAGTCATACTCTCAAAGCATGGATTCAGAACTTCTGAGTTCCAGCTGAAGTAATTACTCACCCATCTGTTTTTCACTATGCTTCTTTGCTGCTGGTATAACCTGACACCCTGTCAAAATGAGCCAGATCAGTTTAAGCAGTAAGCTGTTGAAGAGTGGATCTTTGCTAACCCAGCTGATTCAAACTGAAGTGGGTTACAGAGTATTCAAACAGCCTGACCAGCGAGCAGGGCGGTGAAGGGAAGATGATAAGCAGTTGAAGGCTGTAATCTCTTTTTGGTGCCATGACTGGAAATGCAAGAAGGTAAGTGAACATGGCTTCAGACTTACTCCACACTCCTCCTACAACTTCACAGACCAAAACGGCAGGACTGAGCTCTGATCCTGTATCACACGCCTGGGATCACAGAACTAGATCATCCCAGCACATACTAAAGTAGCTCAGCATCTACTTTCACTTCTGCATGGTCTGAACTAGTCACTGACTATCACTAGATTGGAGGGCAGAAAGCAGTAGTATATTTTGGCTACACAAGACAGCCTCACTTCAAATTTTTTACCGAAACAACTTCAGGCAATATTGTTTTCCATCTTCTAACTGCAGCTATTCTGCACTAGCATTTCTGCTGAAGCTGTGGATGCTGTTACATGCATTGTATGTCACTATTCACAACAGAACACAAAGGCAAGAGCCAGTCGCGAGGCTTTCCTGCTGTCTGACTCCTGCCCTGACATCCAGCATGTGTAATTGTTTAGGGAGTAAGAGAAAAGGCAGTTGCAGGATGTCCAGCAGGCCACCTTGCTGTAGTGAGCCATCTCAATAAGCTTTCAGAGTAGATGGGATGCCTTTTGTCCCTCACAGGCACAGACAGCCAAGTAGCCACCCAGCACCTAGTCATGGTAAGATGCTACTAGAAACTGTGTCCAGTTCATCCCACTTATCTTCCTAGAAAGAAAAGACAACTTTGCTTCCAAAGTTGCTTTAAACATTAGAGTGGTACAAAATGTATTTGCATTCCCAGAGGATAAAAGTGATTATAACACATCAATAGCTATTTTTGGCCCTTAATTATTTCTTTTCTGCTCAGTAGGGAAAAGTGACTCTGAAATCACTTTGCTCTGAAGAGTGTGTCTGAAATAATTGAGTTAATCTTTATTATCTCCAGCTTCCTTACTACATATTCACAAAGGCAATGTTTGTAATTGTGAGGTCTGCAAACAGAATTGAGGGATGGAAAAGTCAAGTTGCTTTTTTCCTTTTTGCGCTCACCACCAAATGAAAAGTCCTATAAGCCAAGTGCCAGAAGTGGTGCTTGAGCCTTAAATCAAGACCTAAACCAAGGTCCTCACTGAAACCAGCTCAAATCTCTTTGGGGATGTCAATATACTTTTGAAAAGACAGAGCAAGACAGTCCACTGACTGACACAAAAGGTGTTGTCTTTACTTTGCTACTCCTAAGAGCTGAGTAGCACTTAAAAATTGTTAAAGGAGAACCAAGTTAATTTTCTAGCAAAACAGATATTTCAGAGGCAATTTCACTGGAGTCAGTGATTATTTTGAAAGTTGTATTTCCAGATTATCAGTGGTAATTCTGAACGGATGCCTAGTGCTAGTGCAGTTGGGCAGGAATGTGGGAGTCCGATAGTGGAGATTTTGAAACAGTTCTGGTCTGCTTCAGTAATGGTTTAGCAACACTTAAAAACAGATCATATTGAAGCCAAATGTTTCATTTCAAATTGTACACTTGACAATTAATTTTAATGACTGTTAATTACTAATGCTGGCTGGAAATCCATTTATAGCCTCCGACACCCAGCTCCCCCACTACTCGTCTTTCTGCAGTTTCTCTCACACTTCCAACCTTTACAAAATGCCCATGGCAAAATTAATGTGCTGTTTGTTTTTTTTTTTTAATGCAAGAGAGAAAAGCAGAAAAAAACAATTATCAAATGCATTAATTATAAACAATTACAAGCTGACCCTGAGTCAGAGCCCCTCCAAACCTTTTTGCTACATGAAGTTCCCAGACAACTGCCTGCTTCCAGCTGAACCCTGAAGCACCTAATGTGATCCATGCTAGCCAGGCCACCCACCAGCAAAATTGTCCCAGCCACAGAAAGGATCATGAACAGCTGAGCTGCCTCCTCTTTTTCCTATTTAAAATTTCTACAGCCTAATTTGTGAACTGCATTTTTAAAAATGGTGTTATTCCACCGTGGGGACAGTTGCAAACACCTTTTCACATTCTTGTTCGTATACAGAATTTTATCACAGTTGCTCGAGTGCTCATCTATTTTTATGTGATCCCACTAGATTTCCAGGTCAGCAGTGTGGGAAGATGTGGTTCTCGAGAAACATTACCCAAGCAATGTAAAGCCTTGTAGCCAATAGGATTGGGGCTTTTTTGGATATCTTTTAGCACTGTTGGAGTGGGTTAGTGTTGTGGTAGCACAAGCCTGGTCAGTTGTAATCAGGTGGTTGGCAATGCTGCTGCCAAGAGCCAACCAGCCACCCTAGATTTTGTAAAAGATGTTGGCATCAGTTGGCTCTGCAATATAGTCACTGAATGACTGTACGTCAACATGCTGAGGTTTCTCGTTTTTTAATTTTGTGGCAGATGGTGGATATTACAGCCAAGAACTGTGGTAAGCCAGAGGCCCTGCCCATTGCTATCAAACCAAATGTTGGCTATTCTAAATGGAAACGTTTTTGATTAAGGGTGGGATTTGGCTTCTGTTTTCATGTCTTTTGGCACTGTGGTCTGACACATCAGACTTACAGTATATAAGACAAATGAAATGTAAGCATCTTCAAACACACTACACTTCTCTCAACCTTCACACACCACAGCACTCTCTCTCTCAAAATTTACTGTAAGCATTATTCCATACATGTGTACGTATTTAATGTATTAAATACAAATGTATATACGCAGAAACAAGTGTCTTTCTCTCTCCTTTAAAATGAAATGGCTCTGTGCTTATACAGAACTGTACTACCAGGCTAATTACAATTGACAGAAAGAAGGTTACCAACCCTTTTGTAAAAACAGTCATTTAAGATGTATATCTAACAAGTGGCAACCTTGAAATCTCTCACTGAAAAGAACATTAGAAAACCCTTCCTGACTGTACCACTGGAGGAAAGTTTTAATAAAAACTAATTAAACTACAAAAATCTCAAGTGGTTAACTGATTTTAGGGGCTAAATTTCTGGCAATTCTAATTATCCTCTTGTGGCTTCACTTAGTGTTTCACAACCATGACAGATGACAATGAAAAACTGCAGTTAAATTCATCCTCCCTGACACCATGCTAAGCACTAGCTTCTCCCTCTCCAAGTAAAATCAATACCATGTTTGAGTAAACACGTTTACAGCTTTATTAGGATGTCTCGCTTGTTCTGTAACAGCTACTTGAAGCTGTGGTAACAAATCGACTCAACTCAGTTAAACCTAGAGAGCTGAGTAAGAGGCTCATCGATAAGGTTGTTATATAAATAAACTGCAGGAGACCAGAAAGCTGGAACAAACAGCCTGGTAAATGTCAATATTTTTACTTCCAGAGAATGACAAAACCATGAGATCAGGAATAAAATGTTTCAGAAGTCTATATTTACTTTATTTATCAAATGGTCACATGCTAAATGCATTTCACTGCCCGTGTACAACCCTTTTACAGAAACTTCTTATTTTCTAATCATCAGTATGAATACTAAACCAAGCATGTTTTAAGAAAAGCAGTGAATATGGGTATTGCTGTCCCTGTCCCTCCTGCTTTCTTTTTATGGACACATTTTGAATGCATTGAATTTCTGTAAGGATCACTCAGATGGGTATACGTCTTCCTCAGTCTGAGCTTATACAGTCATTTATGGACACATGCAAATAATACAACTTTGCATTTACTAGACAACTATGAATAAGTGAAAGGAATGTTTTCAGTTTAGCAGCCTTTTCCTGGAATGGAGAGGAGGTGTTGAATACACAAAGCAAAAAAAGAACTCAGTCTCTAATGCTTTAAACCATTACATGTGGAAAATGTTAATGAAAGATTCCTGCAGAAATATGACAATAAAAAAAATGAAATAAAACTTCATTACATCCTTGTTATTCCATTAGGAATCAGTTACTCAAGGCTGAATAATCTCATTGCATTGCATATGTGATTACCCCTGTTTGGCTCTACTGGGCCAGCTCAGTGCAGCTTGTAGAACAAGGTGTGCTCATACTTCCCAGGGCCCGGATACGCACTTGGGCCCACCAGAGACTCCGTCTAAGGAAAATGAGAGCTGTCTGGTTTCTTTGATGCTTTTGTGCAAGTAGGAACAGTGTTTGTCACTCTAGAGCAGTTTGGTCCTGAAGGCTGTGCCATGGATTGAGAAAACTTAGATCCTGATGTGAAGCCTGCTCAGACTGGTGGGAGTTTTCCTATCACTGCATTGACTGTGGCCTGTCCACCTTTTGAGAGGGAATAGCTCACAGCTGAAGAGGAGTCTTAAGTGTTTTTCACTCTGACACCCTTCCACATTAGTCATCCCTACTGGACTCATTTATAACCTGTTGCAGATCACTGCTGTTACATTCCACAGAGCATCTTATTGTCCAACAAAAGAATCATTTCAGTCTACAATATGCTCCAAGAAAGCTGAGATTGAGGAAACTGATAACGAAGTTATAACTTCTCATGGTTTGGTCCTAATTTTGATTTTTAAGTCCACATGATGAGCTTTGATAAATTTCCTTTAGGATCAGAATCTGGTTGCCTTAGGCTTGTCTCCAGTAGACTCCAGGGGAAACACCTGATTAAAAAAACCCCTGCAAGTTTACCAGGAGTATTCAAGGTACTGTATATGCCAAACCAAATACAGGTATTTTCACTGGAAATAAGTTCTGTAACTAAAAAAACCCACTACTCTTTGTTTTTCCTAAAAACATTTCACAGAAATGTTCTTCAAAATCTAAAATTCTTCTTAGTAATTTTTGAGACAGCAGAGTGAAATAAGCTTTCTTTTATTAGTACCTGAGGAAATTTTCTGAGCCTCAAAGCAGAGCTGTTGTATAGACATTAAATGGTACAGATTACTACACCTACTGCTTGCAATAAGAGGAAGAGAACTGCACTAATTTAATGTAGAAACAATGAAGTTCTAAGGATAATAATATGGAATAATATGTACTATCCTCTATTCAGTTTTTAACATAAATTCAAGTGCAAAAAAAGCTACATGAATGTAACTCCATAACTGAGATTCATATGCCCAAAAGCTAGGTGATTTGAAGTTGAGTTCGCAGAGCAACCATCTCCCAGGAAGGTTTTATTTGTGGGTGTGCTTCCCCACAGCCAAGCCAGCAGTATGTAAGGAGAATCAAAAAGCAACACCCAATGCAGTGGGAATATGAGAGCTAGGCAGCCTATGAATTTTTTGACTCCTGTGGGCTGAAATAGCCTACCCTAGCATTATATTCATAATGCTCCTATTTTAATACAGTGACATTTGATATATTTTACCTCTTTAAATGTCTGTTGCAGTACTGGATTGATACATAACTTAGTGATCACCAGTAACAGTAATGTCCCTTTCTGCTGAGTTGGAGATCCGCAGCAAACCAACATACAAGCACTGGTACTATCACTGCTTTCAACTTGGACCATGTTTTTTCTTTTAATTCCTTTTTATTGCAATCTTGCCATCTTCCCACTTCAAGTATGAACCTGTTTCAGCGTGGGGGAAGTGAACAAATTCTGAGAGATGTTACCATCCTGTTATATAACAGAGCAGCTGCAAGCGAGGGCCCAGCCAGCAAATTGCACAGCCTGAGAGGTACCTTTATGGTCATTGTGCCAATCTCCAAACCACCCCACCGAGGCACATTAGATGTGAAATACAAAACATATTTCAGTGTATTTTTGTATTTCCTGGTGTGGTGTTTTATCTCCTGCGAATATAGCATCAGCCTAATCTGACACATCATTTCTTTGGGGACTATATCCTGCCCTGATTCCCAGGGGAATGTTCTTGATGATCCCATCTGACGAGTGCCTCTGTCCCTACTCAGAATACATTAAAATAACACAAAAATATTGCCAACAGTCTGCAAGCAAGGTAATAATAACTCATTAAAGTAATTTCTAACCTTCCACATGAACATTTTCTTTATCATTACATGATTTTCTAACACATGACACATTAACATAAAATGAAATGTTATGAGGGTAGGCATGACAAAGTATTTTAAATGGTGATGATTTGCTTTGAGGCGTTAAGTCAATTTGTAATTGTCCCATAGCTATTACAGCAAAAATTGGAACTTTATAATTGGTTTTGAAAATCTATTTTTAACACAGTAGGTTTGTTTTTTAAAATGTATGCAACCTATTTGACGTTTATTTCTCATAAAGTCTGTCCAGAATGTCACTGAATTTATGGTGAGGTAAATTATGCCTTTTAAAACCCCATTTCACAAAATATTAATCCTCTTGCTGTGTACTGAGGCTCCCTTAGCACTGACGGTGTCACTGACAGGAAGAGAGACACAGAGGCTAAAAGGATCAGGTCCTGATTCAGTCTAATTAGAAACTTCTGAGGGTTTTTAATTCCATACACTGATCCTTTTAAGTGGATCTCTCACTTCTACATGTTATTTAAAAAATGACAGCAAGTATACTAATTTTTTGCCTTACATTAATTCTACTATGTCTTTTTCTGGATTGCCTTTAAATTGAATAGGTGAAAATGTGAATTACCATATTTAAGTTACTGCATTATGATAAAGAATACACATGTAATAAAATTAAGAGGAACAGTTAGAAACCAAGAGATGGGTAGCAATTAAAACAAAACAATTAAACCAGATTGGATCACAATTATACATGGACAACCAGTTTAAAGTATAGTATCAGCACAGAAGAATGTATTCATTCCAAAGAAGTAATTCAAAATAGAAAATGGTAAAAAGAGAAGTAGGGAATTAAAAAGAAAACAAAAATATTCAATTTTTTTTTCCTGAGCTATATCTATTTCTATGGTTTTGTTTCAGTAGCTGCAATTTGAACTGTGGCAAATTTCTAAACTGAGCCAGTACTAATGTTGAAATTACTAGTGACTGGCTACACTGTTGATTAGAATAATGATGCACTTCTAGCTGAGACTGAGAAAAATCAACCAGGAACATATAATCTGGTCATTTTCTAGTTTGTAGAAGGTCAGTTACAGAGATAACATGGTCATCTAATAGCTTGGGCTTACGCGTGATGTTTATCTTGAAGAGTTACGAATGCCATCATGAACATGTTGACAAGTTATCCCTTAGCAAGCAAAGATTGATGCCCTCTCTGCAGCTCAGCTATTACACTCCTGTATGCTGTTTCTAAACCAGGAGTATTGGAAGGGCAAAACGAGCTGTCAGTCAAAATGCTGATGACACTAAGAAAGTATTTTTATTTCAAAGCTTCATATCTCATCCGCCATGATCTCAGTAACAACAGGATTGCTCAGAAGCAATTAGCCACCCATGCTGTATAAATGAAAACTAAGAGAGTGCTGCTTTCTGTTATAACTGTTATCTTTACTTCAAAGAAAAGACAGAACAATTCAAAGTAGTATCCCCTCTCTCTTTGCTGGGGAAGATAAATTTTGTAGCAAAAAAAGCCATTACAAGTTCCATGCACATACATATTTAATTGATATCACCAAAAAAATACCCCTCACTCGCAGCTGCCAAATAAAACTGCAGCTCAGAGCTCTGGTGTTATCAGAAGGGAATACTTCACAGCAGTGATACTTTATCCACTGTATTTCTCTCTATCAAACGCGATTAAAAAATGATGACAACTTCCCAAGGTATCTTAAACAAGTATAAAAACCTTATAAAAATTAAAGACCTCAATAAGTGGATGAAGTAGCTTCTGATATCATGCTCCTGTTGTTCAGTAAAGAATGATTCCTAGCTCCTTGAACTCTTATTTCAACAAATCTAGAACATTTATGGGGTGGTGAGTACTGGAGGGAGGGTATTTCTTACAATGGAGATTTATACAGAGAGGAAAATACAACAAATAAGAGGAATACCTGTTTTTAGTGAAAACAGATTATTTCACAATCTTCAAGTGCCCCAGACATTCACTTAAGTAACTTTCTTTTTAATATAGTCAGAAGCTTACTCATAATTTAGTATTCTGACAAACCATTCAAATCTTTCTCTGCTGAAGGCATTATCAGATCTTTCTGCATGTTTAGCACTCCTGGAATAGCCATTTAGCAACTATTCATAAGAGCTTATTTAATTTCTCACACATGCACATGCCTCCATCCACACAATTGCTGCACACGAAATACATAAGGGACTTCATAGACCAAGTCATGAGTACAGTCCCTCTTTGCCCTACATCAGATTTGTTGCAAGAACATGGAATTCCCATTCTATGAGCTTCATTTTTAATTCAGTCAGCTCCTACTCTTTAGCCACCAACACTGCCCTCTGAAGATGACTGAGGCTGGATTTCCAGAGGAGCAGGAACTGGCACCTGGGAACATAATACCTGTAGGATTAAACTCATAGGACCACAGCACAATGTAGGTTGGAAGGGACTTCTGGAGGTCACTTACTCAAGCCCCTGGCTTAAGGCAGGGTCAACTCAGATGATGTTAAATCCCACTGAGGTGAATTTTTATTTTAAAAATTGTTGCATTCCCTTCATAAATGATGGACTCTAAAGAGTAACAGTATAAACATTATTATATTGGTCTCAATTACAATTCCCTTTTTATCAACAGTATACTTGTTTAAACCCAGTGGCTTCAGTCAAGCTATTCTGAAGTTATCCTCGTGTGTTCAGAAAACATAATCAGACATATTTTTTTCCAAAAGATTTCTGAATCAAACTTTAAATAGTAGAGGAATAATGATGAGCAATTATTCTGTGCACTAGTGTTCTTTGCAAACCTGTGTTTTTATTTCTTGTGCTGTGGTTTTATAAATATACATACATATATATGTACATGTATAATATATTCAAAGAATGTTTCACACTAAGGGTAATATTTTAATATTTCAATAATGCAAAAGTATGCCAAATATTACTTAGCTCTGAAATCAAAGCTGGATGTCATTCTGTAGAAAATCATTTGCATTTACCTCATGAGAACAGGCTAAAATTTGAACATGAGGACCTTCAGGGGAAATCCTACAAGTCCAAGGTCTTTACCTAATGTGTAGAGACTTTTAGATTAAGACAGAAAAATTATGTTTGTAATTAGCCTCTATATGAAAGATGAGGGAATGGCCTTATAGAGCCAGTTTGGCTCAAATAGAAACAAAAGAAGGGAAGTATCTTCACTAAGTCCTGTGGTCTCTGAAGAGGAGACAAGGATGCCATGAGGTCCACTCACACACGGACACACAAAAGAGGACAATCCCTCTTTTGCTGCTCTCATTGTCTGTATCAGAGTAGTTCTCTGATAGTTCAGACAGTAGCTGGTCATCTCGTAAGGCTCATGCTGGGCTTCACAAGAAAGAGAACTGCTTATTCTGTAAGTACGTGCACCAAAAATAAGTGTAGCTTTCAAACTACAGCCAGAAGCTTTACGAGATTCCTCAGTACGTGAAAGCTGTCAATGCGATTTTTAAATTGACAGGTGGTTTGAGCCACTGACCTCTGCTTTGATACTGACAGAGGCAAATTGCTATCAGCTCGTATTTGGCACCGTACAATGCTTAATGAAGGGCTCCTTCTACCTTGGGATTTCTTTTCCTTGAGAATGGTATAACATCTTTATAGCATGGTGATAAGTAATACACACTTGCTGCGATTAGATTGTCACTGCTTCATCACGCTACTTTAAAATGATTTGTGGCTCCATTTCATACTCTAGTACTTTTCATGTAGTATATGACTACATCATCGCAGATTACTAAGTCAATATATTTATACTGATGGAACTCGAAGAAACGTTGATTTTACACCTTCTCCTATTCATTTGTTATGAACTCTGTACCCAGTTCCACTGAGTAGTCAGATTCTAGGGGAGAGATTTTGCAGGGAACAATGGCAGCAACTATCAGAACAGATGCTTATTGTTTTCATTAGTTACGGTGGCAATGACAAAGGGGAGTTCCAACAGAAGGCAGACCTACTCTGGCTAAAGAGAGCAGGATGGCATAAAGGAAAGCATAAGATGGTAAAACTGTCCATATTTCAACCTATTTATTGTCATTAAATATACTTTGATTATCATTATTGCAATGGTTCAAACTGGGACTGACTGGTAATAAATAAATGTTACTTTAACGAGCAACAGAATGCTCCCCAAACTCTACAAATGAAGGCTGTAATTCCATTAAGAGGACTCCTGTGACATAAGCCATGTCAGCAAAGCTCAAGTGATTTGTCAATGTCATAAGAACCTGGAGGTGGAACTGCAACTTAAATTTATGGATATTTCAGGGGTTTATAACTGAAAATCTGTGGTACCCCTGAAAACCACAAGAGGTGCTGAGATGCTGCAAAGTAAATCATTATTGCTTAAACTTCTAAAAGGTAGCCAGTGTAGCTAGAGAGCAATAAAGGCAGAAACGTGTTAGAATTGTTTAGAGAAGTGTTTTTAGCATAAAGATACCTGCAGCAATTTTAAAACCCAGTTTCTCATTCTTGCACTGCACCAGCATGAGTGACAGATGACTTGATGCCTGCAGTAAGAGGCAAGAAATTCAGAGATATTCCTGGTGCCAACTTAATAAAAACACATTTCAACTGAAGAATGCAGTTTATTTCTTGCTGTTAGTGTTGGGGTGAGCTAGTTCTCCTTGGAGGCCAGCGGCTTCATGTTCACAAATGCCAAACTCATGAATCAACTCACAGAGTTACAAGTGCCCAGAAACTTTGTGCCTTTAAACTTTTTCATGACTTTAAGGTTTCAAGACCTTCAATAGTTAGACTGGTCCTAGTAAAAAAATCCCAACAGATTTCTTATTTTCTACTTCTACATGGAGAAACACATGAGGGGTGATTTGCCAAGTTGGCATAATTATTGAGAAGGAATTTCCTTACAATCTCTGAGTTATACCTCTAGAAGAGAGTGCCTCTTTCAAAGAACTTTCAAAATATGATAGAGTCTAGCAAACCTGACCTCCTCATGTAAAATAAATCCTGCTTGATGGGGTTAACTCTCATTATATCCCACATTCTCCTCTCAGCCAAAACACTTGCTCCAACCAAACCACTGTTCAGTCATGTTTATATACTGGCCACAGAGAAGTATGGGAAACTTTGCCATGGGAGTCCTGTTCTCTGCTGTTTGAATAAAGGGACTATGTTTCCAGAAGAGTATTATCACTCTGAGTGAATTCTTTAGTTAAGGGATTAATTTTGAAACATTTTACTACAAAGATGGTAAAATCAAAACATTACATGTACTGTTACCTAGGTAGTAACAAGTGATAAAATTCTCAAAGAAAAAAGGTAGAAGAGCACTGAAGAGAACATAACCATTCTGTTATAAAAATTCTGTCAGGACAATAACACTGCAGCTGGCTCGATGCTAGAACCAACAGAAGACATGTATGTTGAGCAGCATTACCAACATTACTGCATAGGGCTTGCTGGTAAGGAGACAATAAAGAACTTTCCCTGTTGCAAATATGTACTTTGAAAACACATGAGAAGTGTGATACATATAAAACACAGACATTTGCCCCAAATAAAACACAGACCAAATCAAAGCCCATCCAGTCCAGTATCCTATTTCCTACACATGGGAAGGAGAATTAAAAGACTCCATGAAGGAGACCACAGTACATAAGACTAGAATCGGCTGTGTATCTAGACTGTTATGACTCCCAGTTCTCCCATCTGGACTAAACTCAGGAAAATCTATTCTCTGAATGGTCAATTTATTATTTATGGAGTGATAGAGGAGAGCTAAGACATCCCAGAAGATAACAGAAAGGACTACAGATATTCTAAAGCTCATGTTGCTTTGAGCCACGGAATAAAGAAATACGGTTCCACAAGAGCCTCCGCTCACACACCAACACTCAGGGAAGTGTCTGACCACAAGGGGAGTTCAGACAGATCTGCAACTGCTGAGTGAACTTCCACTGCAGAGGGAAAACCAGCTGTGCTCCTTTCTTCCCGTTGTACAGGAAAGGAGAACTGTACAATGCACTGGACTGCATTGCACTTGTACTCCATAGGAAAGGCATCTGATCCCTCAGTGCTATTTGTGGAGCAAGTGAGGAAAATAATATACATCCATAAGCAGTGAGACAGCACCTTTGTAAAGTTCACCCCAAATACACAGAAGCTTGCTGTATCCAAACACATTATCTCAACACTTAGATTGACAAAGGAGAGTTCACTTTTTAGAATATCTCCCTCCCTCCCTTTAGCATTGTCCACATCATTTTTCTCCTTTGAGAAAGGAATTTCACAACTGATCCAAGACCAGTCTGACAGGATGTGCCTGAACTCCTTACCCTGTTGGTGGACTGGTGGAAGGAAGGCAGTAGTTTGGAATAGAATGATGTGGCTTATATGAGCATTTCCATTCCAGATATTCTGAATAACTACTAAAGTCAATGTTTTTGTCCTTCCACACAAAAATAGCAGCTATGGCAGTAACAGGGAAAAGGATGTCATTTGAAGAGGAAGGCTTTTAAAGATTAGGCAGTTCTTAAGTTCTTAATAATCTCCTGATTATTTTGTTGCATTAGTCTTCCTGCAGGTAAACTAGGAAAGAACAAAAGTAGGACTGTTTAAAAAAACAAAAAGTCTTGATTTCAAAATGCCTAAGATCTGAAGAACTGAGAATAAATACAACCTGAGATAGACATGGCAGACACATGAAAACAAAACAGGCAAGATCTTTTTTCTCTTTTTTTCCCCCTCCACGAGAATAGGAGCTTACTGGCACAGCTGACACACAGCACAAATGCATACAAGGACAAGCACTTGAAGATGATCTTATTTATGTTATAGTCACTGTTACCTACTGCTTCAAATTCAGTTTTGTTTGTGATTTAGGAACAATAGAGAGTGACAAGCATGCCCTAAAAGGTGTATGAATAATGTGACCTAATGTGTTTCCCTCTATTTCTGTCCTTTTTGATTCATGAAAGCACTGAACTAATGAGTAAAAACATTCCTATTTTCAGCCAGATTTAAGCATATACTGAAAATTTATCATTGGTTTAAGTGCTGTATTAAGTACGGATGGAATCACTCACATGCTTAAGATTAAGCTTACATTGAATACTTTATTGAAGTGGGACACAATTCTGAAGCTTTAATTTGGTAACACACTGCTTGTTATCCCCTTCATAGCTACAAGACTGAGCCCTGCAATTCTGTTTATAAAGTCTCTTTGGTAATGTTTCCAGTAAATTAGTGACTAATGGAGCTCCTTACAGCTACTACATACTGGATATTAGAGCCTTCAGGATGCAGTAGTGCATCACAGAACTACATGGATGAAGGTTACAGTGAATGACAGAAATCTTGGATTATATTGGGTTTTGGCTTATATTGAATAATTTTTTAAAACAGGCATAGACATAACATCCTCTTTTTTCCTTAGAGCTTGTGCCAAAAAAAATAGTAAGTTTGCAAATGGATATTAAGCAATGCCAGATATTTTCTGGGTTTGTTTTAACAAATTAACCCTTTGCGTTCTTTTCTGATGTCCAAATAATTGTATTGGAAGCAGATGTTCTACCAAAATTGACATGATCAGAGACATTATGCTTACTTATTAACATACTGTTTAATATTCACTACAACCTGTTTTAAAGAACAACAATGTGTTAACATTTAAGCCAGGAGGGATTTCTGTACACTATATAGTACTTGATGCAGCTTGTTTATGCAACAGTCTGACAGATACAATTAATCTCATGAAAACGACCAGAGTACAGCATAATGGCATATTATTTTTGAAGTAATAGAACACACTTTCCCTTTGGAAATCAGAACTTAATTAAATCATATAACTTCAGGATGCAGAGAAAAGCTGTAAAAGAATGAAGCTTGTTCTGAAGGACAGTTGAATGAAAAAACAGTAGATTTATACAGAGAGAATAACAGGATAATCTCTAAACAACAGAAAGAAGTAAGAAATACCTCCAACAAATGCATCTCCAGCTCCATTGGTATCCACAATTTCACTCTGATCACTCACCAACACAGGAAAAGTAGTCACTTCATTTTCTGTAGAGGAAGGGAAGAATAAAACATGAGTTACTCGGAAATATGACTTTGAAAAGCACAACAAATAATGAAAATCAAAACAATTCAAAGCTGGAGCTCTGACCTTTAGCATGAAAATTCGGATAAAAATAGATTTGGTTTATAATTCTGTATGTATTTACTGCATAGAGATATGGAAACACATTGGATCAAGCTATTTGTTGTGGGCATTTTCATGATTTACTTCCAGCCTCATTTATTTTTTCTACCTCCTAATGTTAAGGACAAGAGAAAAAAAGTAAATCAGAAGGAACAACATAAAACACCAGGGCATATGAACAAGACTAAGAAAAATCCATCCTGCCAAAACCAGTGCTTCCTATTGTTTGCAGAGAGGTGATGTAGCCTCCAGAATGGCCAGTACAAGCCTCCAAAAGATCAACAGAAATTGCTGCACTGTGAAAACCAAAATACACATGAATTAGCTAAAATAAAGCTGTGAAATAAAAAGCAGAAGCAAGTGTAAATCAAAGTGCTCTCAAATTACATCTTTTAAAAAACCCCACATATGTAAGAAGCCTTAGAACCTGCCATCTGACTAGGTTTGGTTTCAAGATTTCAATGACTTCACCCTCTTCCTTGGTATTTATTTAAAAAACCCCCAACTATTTCCTTCAGCTCCCTGCCCTCTACTGGCACTCATTAAACCTATTGCAATAGGTGGATATGCAGCATCTTCACCTTCAATTCATTGCCACACCACAGTTCAACGTAATTACACCACTTAGGTATGATAACTTTAGAGTTCTAGGGTTATAAATTTAATATATGCCACTAATTAATCAGCTATGGCTTTCCAGGTGGTAATGTCATAATGACGTGATAAAAATATAATTACCACCTTGTCACAATACCTTGTTAAAGTGTAAATTACCCCTGTAACGGAGCCAATGGAAGTTCTGCCTCTGGTAGTCAGTATGCATTAAACTGTCTCAGAGCAAACAGATTGTCCTTTGGCAGACAGCAGGAATTACAAAAAGGGGAGGGGGAAGAAAAGCCTGTCAACCAGTGAAAATGAAAACCATCAGAGCTGTTTTCTTTTAATTTTTGGTAAAAATAGAAATAAAATGGAAAATAGATCTTCCAGCTGCTGAAACCTGGAGATGAGTAGTTTCTTCACTGTCCAGCAACAGAGCAGATCATAAAAATCAGTCTTACACTGATGTACACAGTAGCAAACAAGGAAACCTAGTTTGGAAGGCATATAAAGAATTTGCAGTCTCAAATCAGGCAAGTCTGTGTATGCTGCAGAGGTACCAGAAGGATCCTGGTTTCTGTGAAATGCAGTGTATCAGCTCTACTGCTCTTCACCATCTGCTACTAAGTGAACCAGGCAGATATAATGATGCTGCCTCCAGAGGGAACTGTTGGCTGGCCCACCAGGAGGGGAGGGGAGGGGAGCATTAGCAACAACCATCCATGAGAAGCAAAGGAAAAAGGGTAATGAAAAACATAAGATGAATATTCCAATTAAAGAACAGGTTTCAGTCAGTTCTAAGTGCATCCTACTCTCTATCCTGTTAAGAAAACTATTTAGAAATGTGCTTCAATGCTGTGTTGTGCTCTTAAGATAGTCTTCAAGAGCAATGTTTTTTACCAGTTTTAACAGGATTCATTTGAATTGGAAATGAAGAAAAAGAGGTCTTACATTAAACTCTGCCAGACGAGCAGAGTGTATTCATCCATTTCACAAGAAGGTATATTGATTTGCTCTGGATAATACTAAAACAATGAACAATGTGATAAGTCTGTTGAAGACACATTGTAATAAACTAACCTTCCCAAGTGTGCATAGGCACACACAGATGTTCCACGTTAAATGCACAGCAGACAATTGCATATGCATACAAATGTCTGTTTGGGCACAGAGAGTGAATAATGCACAGACATTGTATTTTGAATGCCGTAAATGGGGCTTGGCATCAAATAAGATTCTATTCAAGCAAACTAGCACAAATGAAAGTTCTCACCATCATCTTTCTCCTTTCTTTTCCTTATCTGTCCTGACTCCTTCCCTCAGCTCCCTCTAGTATGTGCAGGTAAGTATTGCACTATGAGCTCTTACTCTACTCTTTCTGCAGTAGATATAATTGTAAGCAACCGAATTAGCCTAAAACCCCAAATACCATCAAGAAATTTGTCTGGTGAACAATTTTTAATCTTTTTTTTTTTTTTTCTGATCACAGTTTTCCATCTCTACCTGGGTCATACTTTTTCCTCTATATAACTTTATATGTATTTTCAAGAGGAGCAATGATCTCATATTTTCAAGTACTAATGTTTCAGAAGGTGCACATACCACATTACAGAGATACTACTATGTGCATACATCCAATAGGCAAATTCTCTTTCTTTAACCTTAGGAGAACTTCTAGCATAGTAGAGTCTATTTTATTTAACTAAATTATAGTTGACAATAACATATACTGAAATATCAACAAAAGAATACCGAGGTCTGGGTTTTTTTTCCCTTTCTTTCACAATAAATGAAGTAAATTAAAATTAAAGTTGCCATTACATCACGTTGTTCTGCCTGTGTAATATCACCTAAATAACTAACTTCTCTTACTGGTCTGTGTTTTTTTTTTTAACAACCAGGCACAACAGGGTGAATTATGGTGAAGCAGAAGTCTCCATTCTGAATATCCTTGCTTTTGTGACTTTAATGTTGCTTTAACTTCATTTTTGATCTATGATGTTCTAAAAGTCCCAAATCCATCATAGCGAACATTGAGACACCTTGGCTAAGTGCAGTGGTCGTCAGTGGCCTTGCTTTTCAAAGTCAGTTCTGATTTCATTCATCATTCTGAGAGCTTATGAAATAAAGAATAATTACGTAAGTGTTTTGAAGTCCAAGTGCTGCTCCTCTGGGCATAAAATCCAGCGTTCTATTTTTAAGCAACAAACATCTTCTATGATACAACACATTCCACTTGGATATCCTTTCCTGGAAGCCCATAACTGTGAGTGCAAATTGCAACAAGGTGACTATAATTAGGGAAATTTTAGTAACAAGCATTCATGAAATCTAAAATTTTGGGGCTTTGATTCAACTCTCAATGACTTTACAGGAATCAGGAACTCAACTCTTTCAGAATGATGTAGAAATAATCAAACCCAAACATTAATGTGGTGATTCCACAGGCTGAAGACAGTATTCACAGATAAGTCAGAAGGAATCAGCTCATTGGTAAGTCTGGTTATTGCTAATCTCTCACATTACGTATATAAAGATGTGAAATCTGTATTTATTTTCCTCAGGCAAAAATACGTGCTAGCATATCTAGCTTAAAACATTTTTGTAGGTAAAACAGTCTGGAGAGATAATCATTGGAGAGCAATATTAACTGAAAAAAACAGTGTTCCTTCCATTCTAATACATTTAAGCTCCCAAATGAATACGAGCCTATTTCACAATGTTAACAGAAACAATCGAACTCTGATGATAGCTGCAAATACTACATGTCTGTCTTTAAACCAAATTAGAATCACAGACTACATGTCTACTCTTAGTACAGTAATAAACACCAGCAAGCAATCATTACATCCAATTAGGCTGAGTACTTTCCTTAACTGGGTCATTTACCAGTCTCTCTTGCTCTTAAAAGTAGATTAAATGTGTAAACTTACATTTAATTACCTGTAACAGAACTCTTATGGGCAACATGTTGGAGTGTCCTTAATTTTGTTTTAAAATAAAATAAAAGGAGGAAGTGAGACCTAAAATATATACAAAAAAAGGTCTAGCTATTTCCTCAAATAATCTTTTGATTTTGGGCTGTTAGTGGTAGTACAGATGCTTACAAGATGGAGTCACATTCATGTTTCTTTTGTGAGCTTAAACTTGTAAAAAAACCGAACAACTGTGAAACAGAATTCTGTCCCATCTCCTCCCCACCTCCATCCTCTCTAATTTTCTTTAGATCAGGGGCCAAAAAACAGATAAAAAGAAAGGAAAAATATGAGACAGGAAGAACTTAACAGAGAAACCTGAACTCAAAACCTATAAATGTCTCTGGGCAGCTGTAAGGTAAGAAGTAATGAGAAAAGTATTTGAAACTAGCCCATGTCTGCTGTTAGGACGATTCTTTGCTCTCGCCCCTCTCCAGAAGGTAAACCCCAGAAGCCCACACGCTCTAAGTCTCTGTACCTTCTTCAGCACATCAATTCAGCCTTAAAAACCTTTAATGTAACAATGCTTTCTCCTGTTTGAGGTACAGCTGCTGCTGCTGTCCTTCACACAATGACACCACACTCGACAAGGTATGTCAGGCAGGTACCACAGCTCCCCCACCATATCAACACAGCACTGTCCAAAACTACTGGGCAATGTGGGGCAGGGCACTGCACACCAAGCCCCCACTGGAAATCCTTAAGACTTCCAGTGAGGATGTACTTCAAACCTGGCAGAGCTGCTTAAACCTGTTGCTTCTAAGCAAACAGAATGAGATCCTGCATTTTCAGGCTAGGACATTCAGACAGTGGCACTGGCTGGATGCTCCGTCCCTTCCGACCCTCTCTGTGCACATTAAAACATACACATTGCCCTATTATCTGGTCAAGAGTATTTTTATTCAGAAGTCATATTCATAGCATCTCACTGAAGTGTGATTCATAAGATTAGAGCTAATAGGGGGAAAAAGGTTCATCCAAAGGAACTTTTACACTCATACGTATCAACTAATAGCAATGATATAAAATTTAACACTATTTTTGTACACAACCTATAGCCTCTGAACCTACACTTGATTCTCTTGGCACTCCTGTTAATTCAACACCACTCCTTTGAAATAACTCTTGATTTATGCCAGCATGAGATTGTACTCAGAACTCTGTATCTAGTTACAATTGTACAAATGTAACAGCATCAACTAATGACTTATGAACTGCTTCTATAGACCAAAACATGTTTTGTTTACATCATCAAAGGTGTGGGACACTCTTAAATGTCATTATTCTATATAACATCACTGCCACTGCCACGAGTTGAACCTCTCATGTTAAATTAAATCTCTCATATTAGATTCATGTTAAGTAATTCTCAGCACAAGTACACAGAACACTTTGTGTAAAAGATGGAGAAGCAAGAGGTCAACAGAAAATACTAGTTCTGATTCAGTTTGTTGCTAATATAATATTTTTTTACTATATATATGTGCATACATATATGGAAAAACTGCCCTAAAGAACAAGCCGCTGAATTTTTCTGGCATGTGTCACAATGTTTAAGGCTTAGAATGGCAATGAACTCTGTTGAAAAAGCCTTACGAGCACACAAGAGTATTGCCATTTGCCCGCCAGGCACAGATTTCAGAGGGAGCTGAAACTGCGCCCACTGAACTGCCAGAAAATGCACTCCTCTAGTCGGCATGGCTGCTGGAGACATAAGGTAGTGTTCAGAGCTAAAGCCTCTTCCTGGGATTTCTGTCCCAGCTGAGAAAGGGGTTGAGGACTTAGAAAAAGGAAAGGGTGTGAAGTCATAGGCACCAAAATTAAGAAAAGTTTCCACAGTTATTTCACTGGTACAACACAATGACTGTCTGGGAAGAGTTCAGATCAGAATCAGTCCTGAAGACAGGAGAGATGGGCTACAAAATGAAACCCATGAATTGTATGATCCGAGTCCCTATCCAGAGCAAGCTCTACCACAGTGAGCTGAGTCACATCAGTGAGCACAGGGTGACACAAACCCAGATCTGGCCTTGGATATTAACAAATATCTCTTTCTGCACTGTAAATCTTACATATATTGGTTTGACCACTGTACATCTTATTTGAACCTCACATGTAAAAAACCAAACAACACCCTCCATCCCCAATTATTTCTTGAGCTGTATATGGGAACTGGAAATACAAACAAACCTATTTCTATCTGTAAATAGGTAGCTCAAGACTTGAAAACACACAGAAATTATGCCAGCTGGAATGTCAATGTCCAAGGTAGAGAATACACCACAGATGTAAGTCTGAGTTACATGAACACCTATGTTGTAGCTCACACATGCTCTTCTGACAGCTGGCTATGGAGACTGTGCAATAATGAAGTGTCTTTCAGCTCCGAAATCAGACTGCACTTCACTTACTGGTTGCACTGACCCACACACCGACAGGAAAGCTTGTATGCTTGTACTCCATTTCATGGTATTCCACAGACAGATTTGAAACCACTGCATAGCTGGGCCATCAAAACACTGTCCTATGGGAGAATCTTCTGACAAGTATCAACCTATAAATCAGGTCAAAGCAATTCCTGCCCAAAAGCTTATCAGGACACTGGCTAAAAGCAAAACAAAACAAAAAAAAAAGGAGAGAGAAAAACACATAGTTTGATTTTGTGTAGAACAAAAACTGTATTCTGCCTCACATTTTTCATACATTAAGCATATTGCCCTAGCGGGGTAAACACACCTGTCAAAACTTGCAAGCTTTCCTAGCTATACCTCAGTTTCAGAGCGGTGAACACAGAAATCACATCATTTAAATAAATGCCATGTTACATGACAGCTTTTTTTATGCTACATGATAATCTGAGAAGCATGGGTTGTCAGTGGAGGCAGAAATGGGCCCAAGGCACTTCTATTTCACTTGAGCATCAGTAAGACTGAAAAGAGAAGGAGTGAGCATTAGGTCACTACAGAGCAGCTCTAAAGGAGCTTTTTCTTCTGGGAGAATTTATATTTAGTTCAATAAATAAAATCAGTCCATCGGAATGAAAGAGACAACCTTCCCTAGAAATATTACTAAAAATAAGTTAATGTATATCTGTTTCTCCTTAAAACAAAATGGTTACTAGTTGGACATTCCTGAGGTAGCTATACCATAGCTGTTCTACAGTGCTGCCTTTAGAAATTCAAATTATATGTAGAAATTTCAATTTTTCATCCTTTCAACTCAGAGCTCAGCTCTAGAACTTTTAAAATTATCTTTTTCTTCTTATTTAGTATTTTTAATTCCATGTTGGCTTTAATTAAGATCTCCCTAGACTCTTATTTATTTTTCAAGAATGAAACATGCTTACTGAATGCATTTTCTCAGGCTTTACTAGGTTTAAAATCTATCAGAGGATGCCACTGCAGTGGAGGCTGAAATTTCTGCTAATCTCAATGAGAAAATATTCTGCTCTTAAAATACCAGTTGAAACACAGCAACTCCAATCTTTTTAATGGAATTCTTTATGGGTTTTGTCAGTCTAAGAAAAGAATCTGACCCAAAATGCAAGAGTTTCTTTATCCCCTCCATTAGTTGCAGATAATTTCTCCAATAATTTCTTAAATCTCAGATAATTTCTTAAATATCCCAAACTATGCTCTCTGTAGTATCATTTTATCAATTTAAAAGTATTACCTAACCATTGATGTAAGCAGGATGGCAAATCTACCACCTTTTAAAAATAACATCACATACATTTTAATGTAAATTATGCAACCCTGAATTTATACAATTATTGAGTATACAGTAGACTAAATTCATTTGGCTACAGTTACTGTAATAGCAGTTTTGACAAATGGTTTCCGGCAAGAGCTCTTGAATCCTATGTTTGTGTATCAAGGCCGTTAAAGCTCGGCAGTACCTTGGTACACTCATAAAGGTAACACAACAGGCTTTGCAGGGACTGTCATTTAATGTAAACCCCAATGATATAAAGTCAGGCAGCTTGACAAAATAACTAACCTAGCAGAAAAATTAAAAATTTTCAGCCTCTATCTCTGCAGAACCTTGTCAAACTCCTACCATCGCCTGTCACTCTTGGTTGCTTTTCTTCAAAGTATTATTTCTGTAGTATTAAATTGCTGAATAATTCAATTTTAAGTTATTTCAAAATAATACCCAAATCAAAACACTGATCTTTTCAGAAGCAGTAAAACATTTCAAAATTGATCAAACTTTTAGTTGGTACATGGAGGCAAGTTCAACCAGTGATCTTTTAAACCTAATGTGTATTCCTGTATTGTCAAGATATGTATTAGAAGAAAAAAACTCCTTCTCTCAAGCAAGATTGCTGAAAAGCAAGATTGGAAAGCAAATAAACAGAAATGTATAAATAAAATGTGGACAACTCTGCTGCTATCATTAAGTTATGAAGAAAGGTAAGAAACAGATACTGCTTTAAAAACCAGACAGACATGCAGGAAAAAACCCTCTGGTTAGCCTACAGAGTGAGATAATTTGAACTGCAACTTAAAAATGTGGGGGGAAAATGAAAAATTCTTGTTACTTGTCCCTTTTAGAACCATTTCAGTAGAAAACATATACTGGCTATTCAGACAGTTTGACTGCTTTTCTTGCCATCTTTTCCTGGATGAAACAAACCCACATTAAAAAAATAAAAAAGGATTTTCAATTTAACATTTCTGATGAAAAAATTTCCTTCTTTTAGGGAAACCAAATTAATTCCTGTACCTCTCAACTTGCCAAATTCATAACTGTACCATGCTTCTACTCATCTTTGCTGCTTACGGTCTAATCACTCTCCCTCTTTCAGCTCATCCTTCTTCATTGCCTGTTGATTCCTGCTGATTAAAGCAAAGACTGAAGTGTCTACTAGTGACCTACAGGCTGACTGTAGCCAGTGAATTTGGATTTTTACACCACCAGAAACTTAGAAGGCTTCATTCTTTTTCCATGTAAATACAAATCTGAGCTGATCACCACTACTCAGTCTCAACAGAGTCAGGAGCAGACGGTGCCAGGAAGGAACAAAGCTGCTTGGGAGCAGACTAACATTTGGAGCAGGTTTTTCTGCTGAATGCACTTGTCAAACTCGACCTTTGAGCCTGTGCTGGTTTATTCATCCAGTCTCTTACTTCTTTTTTTCTGGTTTTATTCTTAAATGCCTGTACATTTGCACATTCAGGGTGAAATGGAAACATCAGCGTTCTCATCCTGCAGCTCTAGCCTTTCACAAGCAGGCCTCTGGTTCCCTGTTAGCCCAGGGAATGCACCAGTGCCCCCAGCTCCATGGAGAGGAGGGCTGCCACTCCCCACCAGTGGATCTGATGCCAGCAAATGGTGTGCTTTGTCCCCAGCCTATCCCAACAAGTTTGGCTCAGTCTTGAAGAACCAGACCTCGTTTCTCTTTGTTATTGAACTCTAACATATTTTAATTTCTGTATTCATTTCCCTAAGCCATTTGAGATCACATCCTCTCATCTTCTAGACCAGTGCTGTGACTCCTCCAGAAGTCAACACACAACACATGTCCAGTACAGATTTCTAACATGATTTACTTTGTTCCTCCAAACATGTTTTGATTGCACCACAAAAGTCCATTCTATGCTTTCTGTATTCTACTTTTCACAACAAAACAACAGTGCCTTCATTTTTTAAATGTTCAAACTATCTAGTTAAGCAGAAAATTCAAAATCAATCCTTAGTTTTTTCATATTTGGTTTTAGCCAAATATAAAAATGTCAGTACAAAAAGCAGATACTTACATTGCATGATGCGCCAGAGATTAAAAGAAATTGCATTTTTAGCACTCTACTAACTAAAGTGTTTAACTGCTCACAAATGGATTTTCATATTTTTGTAGCAATTTACAGCAGGCAATAGCTATTGTAATCTAATCCACTACAATTACATAATTTCTGACCAACATGCTGTTGATAAATAACGCACGTATTAGGTTATTAAATTTTTTACAATTAGGTGACTAAGAAAGCTGTTTATTGCCTTCCGTTATACCCTCTGTTAATAAGATCTTTGTTGCAGATGCTCATGTATGCTGCATTGATGTTTAATGGTGCATGATGCTCTAGGTGGTTCCCATAACCTTGCTTTGTCTACTATGAGCTGACTCAATTGATATGATAATAGAGAAAAGAGGTCTGAAACAAGCTGGGCTGTACCGGCACAATTTGCATAACCTTTAAATTTGCCATCACTTGATAGCCAACTGCTCCTAAAAAATTCTTATTCAGTTGTCAGCAACGACAATGTACTGTACAAACAGCATTCTGCAATTGGACAGGTGCGGAGGGAAGAGAGGGCATGCACAGTTTATTGCACTTTTATATTCTATCAGGAAATGTACTTATTATCAAATTGATAAAGCCAACAATTTGGAGTAGACTTCTGCAGTTCCATTTGTGATCAATTGCTATCAGCCACAACGCATGGCCTGGCATCTTTTCAGGTTCACAGTACAATATCACAGTGTCTCATTACAAGGGACATAAATATTTGGTTCCACAGACTCTTCTCTGATTTAGTTTTGACTGCTAATCATGGGGGCAGGCAGAAGAATCAGGATGGATTAGGAGAGCAGTGGGGGGCACAGGGTAGCGGACTAGATTAAACAAAATCAATGGAAGCAGCCGCCCAAACTTTAAATCTGGTTTCAGAGGACTCTCTGTATTCTTTTTCAACAAACATTAGTATTATATCATTCACTAGGTATAGCCAAACCACAAAAATATAAAAATAGTCCATGTTTACTCTATTCACTAAATCTGCTGTCTTTATATACTCTATGCCAGGTCTGCTTACTTTACAGACTTTATTATTCATAACAAAGAAAACAGCTATGGTGAAAGTAATCCAGAGCTGACTTTCATTCAAAGGGAATCAACTACATAAATATTATTTTTGTGGTATCCAGAAGTTTACAGCTTAACTGCCACTTCATATTCTACACTATGCCCAGGTGTGTCAAGGCCAGGTCATTGGTACCAGACTGACATGCACAGCCTACTTTTCAGATATGGCATTTAAACAATTTCCACTTTGCATTATCTCTAAAACCTGCTGGGGAAATCACTGAGCCAAACTGATCATAAAATCTCACAATTCTACTTCTAGACGATTAACCATTTCCAAGCACTCCAATTAACCTCCCATGTCCTAAATGTTAATTCTAGATGTTTTGTCATCTTACACAAAATAAATCCTAAATCCCCAAAGTCAGGCAAAGCAGGACCCATTCAAACCTCCCTTTTGTCTGCTTTTTCCACTAGCTAGGATCTCTGCTCTGCCCCTCCTGGAGCTAAGGATTTGTCTTCCATTCAGCCATCTATTTCCCACAACTTTCATTGCCTGCAATTGGATGCTACAGCAGAGAAACTTCTAATCAAAGGGTCAGTTCCTGCAGTTAATTTTCTTCCAGGGGCACCATACATATCCACATTTTATTCTCCTTCCATTCTGTGCAATTATTTTATAGGGACTACTTGAGCAGGTGAAGATTAGAGGCTTGAAAACATAAGTTTCATCATTTATTGCAAAAGCATGACATGGATAGCTACAATTTAAACTTTTCTACAATGTTCATTCAACTGTAATCACAAGATGGGAAATAAAATCTCTAAATTAAAGATGATAGGCTACCAGAGTCTGTAGGGCACCTTCTGAGCACAGATTCTGCTGTTCAAACTCCTCTGTGATGATTTGTTATGAAGTGAACTGCTGCCTAGTGAAAAACAGGCTAACACTGCCAAAATAATAGGAAAAAGAGATCTCCCACAGAAGATAATCTGCCCAGGTGCCAGTGGTCAAAGGGTGCAGTTCTTTATGGCCCTCACTTGTGCCACACAACAAAGAAGACACCTCCAGGTAAAATGTGTTATCAAATCTTTCAGCATGCATAAAGTTCACTTTTTCTATAACCTCTAGGTAGACTCCAAAAATTGAATCGCAGAGTCCAGACAAGTACAACACACAAAAAGACACACAGATCAGTATAATCCGTTCATATTCATGAACGTTTTAAGTTCTCCATGACCATAATCGATATCCAATGAAGTTAATGAGATCTTTCCACTGATTTCAAAAGACACTGGGGCGAGCCAGAGAGACAATAACATTGCATTCTCTCAAGCACTCCAGCTGATAACACACACTTTGATAATTTGCTACCGTCTCATCCAGAATTTCAGGAATAAACAAAAAGGAAACTATCTTATTTCGAACCTACTGCTCAAATGAACAATGTACCATTATAAAGGTCCATATGGAGCATTTAGTATCTTTAACTGAAGAGCAATCAAGGCCACAGTACTTACCTGCATCGTTAGTGCCAGTATGAGATCCGTAAATAAGACAACCGTTATTTATTTAAGAAGGAAACGCAAAAAAAGCCTGAACGTGTCAGCCTCCCAAAAGGTTGAGATTTTGTTTTGTTTTAACTTTGGGCCAAAGTAAAGCAGTGATTCAAATTCATATGTCTTTTAACACATCTAAGCCCATCCAATAGATTTAAACACTGATGGGTAGAGTTTTAAGTTCAAACTGGCCTTGACCTTGGGCAGTATGACATTATCTGAAAACCATTAATGGCCTGAAACTAAAGGAAAAGCTCATTAATAAAAGCAAAACCGTACAAAGGTACAAAGGGGAAAAAAAGAAGAAAAAAAGAGGAAGTTTTATTAAAAGTATTGATCATGACCTAGGGCACTACAGACATTGATCTTCCCACATCTCTACAGGAAAAAAAAAGTTAAGCCAACAAATTATTGATCTATTATGAAACCTGCTGAACAAGCCATACATCTAATTTCTTACAATGAAAAAAATAATCACACCAAATTAGGATACAGAGAAAATCTATTTCTTAAAAATGACTGGTAAAAAAATACTATCTGATTAATTTCATAAAATAGCCACCCTGTTAGTATGAGTTGACCCTAAGTGTTGGGAGGTGAGAAGCCTATGCACTGTAAACCTTTAAAGCATGGGGTTCAGATTTCAACTCATTAAAGCATATGCTTTTAAGGAGAAATGGGTAGTGTCCAATGCTGAATAATATTGCAGCAATATAGAATGAATGTACAGAAAAGGACAATGCTGAACTTTCAACTTCAAGCATAAATTTAATTAAAAGTTTCTAGGATTATTATTTTCTATGAAGCAGAATACTGTAGTTTTGGATTTTCTTCAGCTTGTTCAAAAAGTCAGAAAGATACATTCAGACTGATGTAACACTGCAGCTGTAGAAACAGTCTCTGAAAAACTGAAGGTTACCAGAAGTCCCTGTTTGGTGTAAATGGAGGGGGTAGGGGTAATTTTTAGAAAACAGAGATAACCTTGAAAAAGTTGCATTAATTACATGTATATGTGAAATGCACAAAATTTGGAAGGATGCCATTAGTTCCCGTGCTTCTCAATTACTGAATGACCAGTTCTGCTGCCTCACCATTCTTGTAATGGAGTTCTATGGGTGGTTTTCAGCATATGAGATGCTAAAGAGATTGTTACCCTTCTGATAGGATATCCATGGCTCTGCCCCCTTATTCTTTGCTATTTGCTTTGCATTCTACACTATTATCAGCTGATGCTGAAACAACTCTTGTTTCAACTTTAGAACTACAGTCTTTGTTGCTACAAGGAAGTTCAAAACAAAACACCATGTTTTATAACTCTGTGAGGCTCCACAGCAACTTCAGCCACTACAGCCTTATCCTTGTCTCCTCCGATGGCAAATGCCACATGCTGGCACCAGCACCTGGACCCTGCAAGGAGCAGGTCCACTCCTCACCAGGGCATGTTTCTGCCAGTCTGTGCAGACTGCTGAACTGTCCCATGTGGGTGAAGTGCTGGCAGGGTGGGGGGGGAAAGCACAGGATGGAAATGTGTGTCATAGGAAGGAACCACTGATTTCTGGATTTTTCTGTCAGTTTAAAATTCCCAGGGACCCACGTCTCAGTATCTTGTGTTCTGAGAACTACACAGCCACAGACTGAGTAAGGTGAACCCTCATTCCTTCCATGACTGCACTGAACAGTAGGGGTCTGCCCTGGCAACCATGAGGCTTAACTAGTACCATTCTCTCTTCTCAGAACTTCTGGTAGGTAGTTCTGTTGCTTCAAGGTTTGAGCAAACAGAATAATAATGTACTGATGTAATGTTTTCCGTACAAATATCTCACAACTCACTCAGGTGACCAGTAAAATGATACCAGTTTTAAAGTATTACAGCCATGTATACAGGACAGACCAGAAATTTATGATTAATTTATTCTGTGTGGATGCTTTAACTGAGTAATAGTACCACAGGGAAAGCCTATTTTCTGGGGGACAAAAAAAGTTAAAAAGCTAAAATATACCTAGGTAATTTCTGAAGTAAGCTCTCCCGTGCTTCATGTGCATCTTCATGTGAGACATTAAGATTCATTTGGGATAGTAAAAACAAAAGCTTAGTGTGAAGAATGGCAAAAGTGTCTAACATTAGTGGGCTACAGAATTCTTTGTCAATCAGTGTAAAAAAGGTGCCCATTTAAAAAACAATTCTAGCTTTAAATACACAGTGATGGGCTCTAAACCATGTATTACCACACCATAAAGAAAATTTGAAGTTACAACAGATAATTCTATGAAAATGTCAGATCAATCATGAGTGGCAGCTAGAAAAGCAAATAAAATGTTAGGAATTCTTAAGAGAGAAATACAGAACAAAGAAAACAACAAGATTAAACCACTTTGTAACTTTCTCAGGCACTTGCAAGTTGAACATTCTGGTCCCACATTCACAAAGAGTAAGCAGACTTGAAAAAAGGTGCAGTGAAGGGTGGCCCAGGGTGTCAGAATTATGGATCAAACACTGAACAAGTAAACAGAATAGGAAAAGAGTCTGGAAAAAGAGACTAGCACAGGGGAGATACACAAAAGATCTGCAAAACCAAAAGTAAAAGACATTGTACATGGAAAGATTGTGGGCTAGCCGTGCAATACAAGCAGCTGGAGACAGCCAGGAACATTATGAAGTGTCTGAATTCAAACTAGTAAGGGAATATATTTCCTTACGTAACACAGAGTCTGTGACACTCATTGTCACAAGACATTATGTATGATAAAATCCTATTTTGGCCTAGTAAGCACAGAGAAAATATCTCTAGTTCCCAAATTCCCAAGCTACATTTTGCCAGAAGCTAGGAGGTATAGCACAGAACTATTCCTACAGATTTGTTCTGGTTTTATCCTCTTTTACAAGCACCCACTGCTTCACACTGCTGCAAACATCAGGGCAGACACACCTTTGGTCTGCCCCAGTCCTCCTTCCACTCTTTCACTCTGTATTGCTACTCCAACATCATATAATTTCTACTGCCTCAGGAATGGATTTGTCTATCAACAGTTATGTCTCCAATAATCCTTTTTAGAATTACGGTATAAAAACTGATGCCCTTAATCAATGTATTTGTATCTGAGAAACAAATTCAGAAATTCTCTGTGTAAGAGAAAATACTGCCCCAGTCCTAAGGAATGGGGTAGAGGCCTGTACTTATCGTCCTTCAACAAACAAGCATTTTTCCACAGCTTAAAGGGATAATTTTTCCTTGGAATGCCAGAATGTAAATTCATTGTAGTACCTGAAATTTGAACTTGAATTGAACTAAGTTTAATCAAACACACAGTTTTGCCTCAAATATTCCTTACTATTAGTGATTATACATGAAAAGGGGATTTCCCAGTTTCGCTCTCTGTTTCTGGGCTGAACTGGTGTGTTAATGCAGTAGACTAGAAAATACATCCTTTTTAAAAATCAATATTAAATTACTGAAACACACACACACACAAACACGTATCTATTTACATTTTTGTATATGCACTCTTTGAAATGCAACAGTTGATACACTTTTAAGTCCAGTCAAGATACCTGTTTCCAGGAATTTAGGTTTTAATAATGTGTTTCAGCTGTCTAATAAAATGCTCAGTCCTCCACTCCCACACAGCATCAAAGCATGAATGGCCTCAGTTACAAAAAGGTATTACCAGCTTTGCTATTCGTTAATCCCGATCAAAAAATGTTCATTATTAATTTAGATTTTGTGGTTTTCTATGACACAAATAAACTAATTCTTTGGGGCTTTCTGGCTCATTTGTTATGCCATTAGGGAACTAAAATGTTTTTTCTTTTTCTAAGTCCATCTTTGTTTTAGAAACTTCTATCTGTGAATATAAATAGACGGCGAAGAGTGAAAGTGTGCAATCATGCGAAAAAAAGAGTGTAGATGAAAATATAATTCAACTATCATTTCCCCAGGTCCAAGGTACTACTCTTGTTTGTGCAAATGCACATGAAGCCTAGCTGATAAATAAAAGAGCTAGTCTGGAAGGCTAAGCATGAAAGCTGTAAGGAAGGAAAAAAATTAACACCTCTTCCTGCTTCTTAGAGAAGAACACACAATACTCAGTAACTTACAGAAAGAGGAGCTGCAAATAGACGTACCATAAAATGTCAGCAGTGTCAATTGTAATAAATACTTCTATGTTTTATAGATAGGCTTACAAGGTAACATGCTGGTCTGTGATTGCCTCACAACCTGACAAAGAAAATTACTGACCTCTGTTTGGACCAAGTTGTATACCTGAACATCAGTCCTTTTTATCCCCCTAAAAAGCATACAGCTTCACGCTATTATGATTTAAAAACAGCTCTTAAAATCTCTTGTATCGACAATTCTGACAACCCTTCTCAAACAAATGCCTTTAAAAAATCCAAAATATTTAAGATGTAATATATCCTTACAAAGTAAAAAAGCTTCATAAAAACATACTATCATTTGTCATTATTTTAATTAGATTAGGTTTTAGTTCTATCCAACCATGTAAACTTTTAAATTATGAATGTATCTGCATATATTACCTTAAGAATGGTTGTACTGGGTGACACCAACATCCATTTAGCTCAGTATTCTGTTTCAGATAACAAGTAGAGGCAAATGCCTGGTATCACTCCAATATCAAAAGCTTGGTAGGCAGGCTCTAAAATTTGGTAATGCTTCAAGTTTTATTGCAACATATTAACTTGGCTACACTGCACATGCTATTTAATTTACGGAATAGATAAAATAACAATCATAACACATAGAAATTCACAAAACTCTTCCTGTATGTACTATGGGGTAGGTGCACTAATGCTTAAGATGAACCTCTCTTTTTACCACATTTGCCAGCACTGCTAATAGATTCCCTGAGATATCTCAAGTCATGTGTCCCAAAAAAATGAAGATACAAGTCGTCAGTAAGCCCTACCTGAGCTGGCTTTAAAGCTTGAATCCTTAGAAAAATCCAGTTTTACTGCTGTATTCTAACAAATGAGGTTTTTATAAACAAGCCCTTAAATAGAGGTGGTCCTGCAAACACTGGTGGAGGGGAAAAGAGAATGGAAAATTCTGTGTTCATCCCTGAATATGCCAGATTTCATCATTCATAACTTGAAAAATGCTGAAGTGATTTTCTTTAAATTTGGATTGTTTTTCTTGCCTCTATTAAAGCTATAAAATGAGCCAAGTTTAGTTTGTAGCTTCAGCTGTTCTTGAATTATGCAAATATTTCAATATAAAAGTATGCTTTTCCATTGCTGAACTGATTTTGCTCAGGCTTTCTGAAGATTTCCCTTTGGGCCAAGACCAGTCATAAAATGTATCTGACTAAAAGTAATTTGTTTAAAGTTATGAGCAACTCTGTAAAAGGGATATCTTTCACAGCATTTGATTCTGACAAATGTTATAGCACACATATAGATATGACATACATGTTCTGCCAGAGCTTGTGATTTTCTTAAAAGCTCCAGCTGCTGAAATCAGGAGATTGCATGTGCTCATTAACTTCCCCTGCACTCTCTGCTTGTGTATTTTTTGTGGTTACAGAGAAAGTATTGAAACATGAAATGTATCCCATAAGCTTAGTCAAATCTCAAACCTCAGCCAAATCCAGAACCTCAGGCCTGGCAAGAGGGATATAATGGAACAAGGCTGTGGCAGTGGGAGCAGAGTCTAGATAGCCAAGTAATTGCCAGCATGGATGAAGAGCATTCTCACAGGAATCAGCCCAATACTGTTCCTCAAATAAACTTTTCTGATAAGGAAGTCCATAGATCCCATTTTGAGTTACCGCTTCCTTTGCCAAAGCATAATCCTCTGTACTGAAAGGTTTCATCACAGGTGTCTCTCACAGGCTGCTTTTCTGCAAGAGAGTTTTATCAAAATTCAGTCATGTTGGAGACCAATGCTAGAGCAAATGACAATGTTTTTGTCAATGCTCACTCTGAAGGTCACTGAGAAGGTCCAACACCTTCAAGTTCTTCAGTAAAAAGATAAAATTTGACATTATCGAAAAATGCACGTCCAGTTGCCCAGAGAAGTTGCAAATATTCCCATGCCTGGAAAGATTCAAGGTCAGGCTGGACAGGGCTTTGAGCAACCTGCCTGAGCTGAAGATGTCCCTGCTCATTGTGGGGGGGTTGGACGAGGTGCCCTTTAAAGGTTCCTTCCAACTCAAACCATTCTATGATTCTATGACATGAAGAGGAAAACCTCAGACCATGATCATTTGCTTGTGCTCTGTAGAGTCTTATTAGAAACTGACTGTTAATTTAGTCAACAGTACATCTGCCACAGCTCCTGTGTGCCAATTCTAAACACTCCTTTCTTTGCTTCTAAAACACACTGATCACACTCAGCTTGAATTTGAGCTTGCCTTTTCTTTGCAATTATTCCTACTGACAGAGAACAGGAAGGAAGGGGAGAGAAAAGGGGCCTTGGGGCTGGAGTGCTGTGACGGAGCAGATACGAATAGACAGCAGAAAGACCCAATGCACTCCATGATAAAGACAGAGGAATTTTTCCTCTGAAAACACAAATAATTCAGACAGCCAAAGAAAGTGGAGTGACAAATGGGAACAGCTTAGATTGAGACTGCTGATGCAGTTACTGCTTCTCACCATTTCCAAGATCTGCTCCAGCTGCATGGACCTCTAAGTTGCCTGTCAGTCCATTCCTGAGTGCCTATAGCTCGTGGTCTGTTTGAGGTGAGCCACCAGTGCTTCTGGTGGGCATTAAAACAATGTTGTGTAAATTGCAGCAATCCATAAGGTGACAAAACATCTTTGCAAGTACGGCTGGGCTGGATTTTTGGAGGAAGGTGTTTTAGCTTTCTCAGTCTAAGCTCTCTCCCTCATCTGCAACAAATGCTATATTCTCAGAACTGTTTGGTCAATCTTTCCTTTTAGAAGTGTGCCTTTCTGCCCTGTGCTCTGCTCCTCAAATACCTGTTGATACTTCAGTTCTCTGGAATGTTCAGGAATAACAACTGTGGCCACAGTTCTCTCCACATGTAGTGACTAGCTCTATCTGGCCTTTTTAATATCATACACACTTCCCCCTAATCCCCAATGAAAGTCCATGTCAAATTTGCAGCATATATAATTCTCAGCTCTTTCATGAATGACCCGGCAACCTGCAACAACTCCTTTTATCCACCCTAGTTCCTCTCCTTCCAGCCAGAGTTGTATCAAAGTGTATCCCCTCATTACTTTCATTACCTGATCCCCATTCAAACTACACATAACTCATGGAAGACGTGCACCCCTCCTCTCATAACCCAGCCCCAAGGCTTCCTTGTCCCAGACAGTCTGCAAAGGCTTTGAGAGAGCAAAGAGAGCTCTGTTAAGGATGTTCTCACAGTCTCCATGTTGCCCAATCTCATCTTGCCATGCATGGGCAGAGGGAGGGGAAAGGAGAACAGGGGTGGCCATGCAGCTGTGTCTCTTCACAGAGCGCAGCCTGATTCAAGCCAGTCGCTTCTACCCCCACGGCTCACAGTAACACTGCTCTGCACTGCTGCCAGAGAGCAGACACCTTTCCATGGGGAAAATGGAGGCAGGGAGGAAGAACCAAAGGTAGAAAACCCACAAAGGCTAAATTCACTTTGGAATCTTTTCCTCTCCCACCTGTAAGCTCCAATTCCTTCGTGTGCTTCCCCTCAAGGCCCTTCACCATCTCCACTGCCCTCCTTTGGACAGTCTCAAATAGCTTAATATCTTTCCTATATTGCAGTGCCCCAAACTACCCACAATATCCAAGGTGAGGCTGCCCCAGTGCAGAGCAGAGTGGGACAATCCCCCCCCTCACCCGGCTGGCGATGCTCTGCCTGATGCCCCCCCCGGACAGGATTGTCCCTCCTGACTCAGATTGAACTTGCCCTCGACCAGGACCCCCAAGATGCTTTCCACAGTGCTGCTTCCAGCCTCTCATTCCCCAGTCTCTCCAAACATCCAGGACTGCCCCGTCCCAGGTGCAGAATCCGGCACTTGCCCTTGGTAAATTTCATACTGTTGGTGATTGTCCAGCTCTCTAATTTGTCAAGGTCTCTCTGTAATTTTCAAGGTCTCTCTGCATAAACATGTTGTTGAACATAACAAAGATGTTATTATTATTAACCTGGACAAAATATACAGCAGAAGGTACAAACAAGCATATTCAAATCCGTAGCTGACTTTGCAAATGCTATTTTAATCTAAGCACAAGCTCTTTGAGACTTCAGTGTTTCCTCAGAAAGGCACAATAAACAACAACACACATCCTGCTTTTTCAAAAAACATACTCCTGTGCATTAGAAAAAAGGAATTATTTTATACTAAATGCAGTAATTCTTCCAAAGATCATTTAGAAACTTTTACACTTTCCACTGCAGATTTGAAACCTAGACCGAGTTAGTTCTGAAATAAGTGTGTTAGCAGCACTCTATGCCATTCTATGGAATCATCATATGCTAAATTACGGGACACATTTTCCTTCTTTCATTATTATTTCAATGTGAGGAGGTGAGAAAAAGATGGTCCACACCAAAGAAGGGAAAAGGGGGAAAACAATAACAAATTGGTATCTCTTTTGAGAATTGCCCCACAGGCCAAACATTTTTATGTTCTTAATCATTATTAAATGACTTAACATGACACACAGAGCCTGGCGAATGATTGCATCCTGACATGAGAACGAATTACAAATGAAATGAAAGATCAAGCTGTATTAGAGGGCTGCCTCTGGGAAATGAAAATCTTTAATTCTCTTTTATTATTGACATTTATTTGGCTGCCATGAATAACAACACAGCAAAGAGATTCAGCTATGCTTGTGCACTGAATAGCTTATCCCACGGCTCAAAACTGCCTTAACATTTATCATGTTTGCTTTTGTAGCTGACACCATTGCATACACTCTCTATCCATCTTGCATTTATCATGCATATAAAGTGCATTCTCTAATTTAAGTTCATTTCATAGTGAACAAACACCTAAGATTAGCAAGTGTCAGTCCTCGAATAAGCTCCCAGTTGTAAAGATATCAAAGAAGGGATTAATGGATTTGTTAACAACTCCAGTTTGAAGAATAAAAAAAGTACTCAGTGAAAATTAAATAAGAGCACAGGAGAGTTACATATAAGATTTAGGTTTACTACATTATTATTAGCTCATGTATAAAAACATTTCTATACTGCTGTTTCTCAGCCAACTGTACAATACTCCAGGGGAGTGCCTCCATATGGGCCATTCACGTTATGCAGTAACTTTCTAGAATGAACACTTCCATCATCATTCAGTGAGATACACATACCCAACTCTCAATGACTGGTTTCTATTTCCTTTAAAACAGTTTGTAGCTAACAAACTAGGGGAAGCAGCAAACTACTGGTGAAATCATTCAAACTGCTGCTAGGAATGATCTATATAGCAGTGACATACCTACTTAGTGCTAGCCCTGCAGCCATAGTCTGAAGCCAATTCTGATTTCGAGGCAAATATTGTATGAGTAAGCACCAGTCCCTCAGGTGCAAAGCTTCCTCACCTTCACTTGATTTTCAAACGAGGAATTCAGCCCTGACTAATAACTTAACTTGTGAAGGAATGAACTACTAAAATGGCTTGCCACAGCACATGTTTTTAATAGCTTTATTTAGTCTAGAAGCATAGGTGGACAGAATTAAAGAGACTGTCAAAAGGTAGGCAGTCATGTTTATAATGCTTAAACCTGTGCATCGTACATCATCAATTTAGACAGCAGAAAATACATGTATGCCTGCTAGAACACCTTTTTCCCACATACTCCTTTGAGAATTGAAGAGCAGACGGCAGAGAAAAGCTAAAGTGAGACTTTCTGCTCAAAGCAAAAAAGCCTGGAAATTCACTTAGTACTGGATTTCACTTCCTCCTCTTCACAAATGTTTAAATATACTACACTGTCGCACAGCTGTTCTCAGCAGGCATAGTGTATTCTTGTTTGCAGCAAAGATGGCTACACAGATAAAATTTCAAGTCATAAAAATAAGAATAAAATCAACTGGATCAATATTTGAGGTCTATGTTATAAAAAAAAGAACTTAAGATGTTCAGAACTAAACTCTCAGGCATTCTTGTAAAATATTAACTTTTTAAAATTCAGAATCTTAAGACAATTAAAAGCATAAAACCTGTGAAATATGAACTAACATCAAAAGGCAAATGCTCTGACTTTCACTAACAGTTAAAATTTGTCAAACCACAACTTGTAATTGTTAAAGTGGAATATCTACTGTGAGCGACAATGGAGATTCGAAAAATATACCTGTAGCCATTACAGTGTCATCTTTCCCCTGGGTAAAGACCACGATTCGCTGCCTTTTAGTGTTCACCTTCGGCAGGGCTTGTGTCTTCCGGGCTATCTCTTTAATGTCTTCAGTCTATTAACAGAAAGAAAATTCTTGTTACCAGCACACTAGAGCGGTGAGAGATTAGAACTTTATTAGCAGATCAAAGATTTATTTTCTTACAGCTAGGTATAAAATAGACTTTATTGTCAGTAGAGGAAGATTTTTAAAAAGAGGAATACTTCATTCTCTGAAGGGTTTATGTAGTACTATGAGACCACTGTTTTTAATCTTGATGATGATAGTTCAGCTATTCCAATTGCTGCAAAACTGCAAAGCTAACAAAGGAATTAAAGAACATTTCTTAATGAGCAATTAGTGGGTTTCTTTGCTGCTGACTGGATTCTAACTGTACCTATCATGAAATTAAAAATAAAATTAGTAAGAGAATACTTTGGATAAACTCCAAGCCTGATTTTCATCCAAATTTGCCAGTTTTATACTACTATAATCCCTGTGATTTCATCAGGATTACAAATACTGTTTCTCTTCCCTACAATAACTGGTCCCATCAGGTAAAACGTACGCTGCAGCACCTGAGAGGGTGTGCAGCTCAGGAGCCACATGGCTGTGTAACTGAAATGCAGGGAAGCAAAGGGCAAAAGGTGCATTCAGTGGGGCACAGAACAGCACCAATCTTCTCAAGTGCTGCTATGGTGCAAATGTTTCAGAACTCTTTCCTTTAGAAGGACATTGTACTTCACTGTGTATCTAGGAACAGAGAAACTGGCACACTGAACCAAAGCACAAATCCATCCAGTGTCTGTGATAGCAACAAGTTTGGAATGTTAAAACTGATGCAGGAAACTCTAACAACTCTCCCTCTAGTCATTAGAATATTATAATTTCTATTCTCACCACTGCCCTATGATCTGAAACACAAGGATTTCAATTTTTAATTTACTTAGTTTTTCAATCTAATCTAAATATAGGTATTCCTGTTACTTGCATTAGCATCAAACCCATTTATAATGCTTTATGGGAAGCTTTTGTTATCAGATTTATCTCAAGTCAGTATCCTACAAATTAACTTTGGTATATGTAATCCATTTCTTCCCATTATTTATATATTTTGCCTTTTTTTTTTTCCTTCTTTTATTTTCTAACATTATTCTCTGTGCTACTTACTCTGTCCCACTTTATTCATATCTGTGTTAAACAACACCATACTATTTTCCTAGTTTGTTCTTGTGTATGAGCAACTGTAGTGAAACATGGTGAGGGACTAGTGTTGAATATATGAAAACATAATAGTACTCTCTCGTTGTTTTGTGTACTGTTTTAACACTATTACATATTGAATAGAGTTCATTTATAAAGCTGTCCAGAGGGGTTTCAAGTAATTTACCAGAGTTGTTACTAAAATTCTCTCTTCATTTCTGTATACAGTGCTCTCACTTGTGTTACTTCTTCCTTCCCCCTGCTCAGAGTTAATAAAGCTTCTAGAAGATAATGTCTTGCACCAGAGAAGAACCATGAACCCTTCTGCATGGACTGAGGACTGTAAAAAGGGGCTGTCTTACCCCTAATTCTCAGAAGGTGATGAGTCCCTCAAAGATGCCAGAGAAAAGACTTGAAATGGCTACTCTTCTGTATTGAAATGCTTTTTAAGAGGTTTATGAACAGCAGGTATCAGCGGGTGGCACAAGCTGTTGAATAGGGGATGAATGGAGAATACAGCCCTCCAGCTTGGTAATATGTAGGCTTCTGAAGGCTAACCTAAATCCTGAAATATTTCAGGCCTTGATAATGAAGAGATCCACAAACTAGAAACTGCATTAAAGCATCATGAAGATCAAAGGGAAACAGGAGAGAGGTGTTTAGTTTTTGCAAAGTTGGAAGTGCCTACTAGTGACTTTATTAGGCACATTTACAGTGGAGTAAAACAGGCACGGAAATCAAAGAGTTTGAAGATGTTTGTGCAATGTATTTACACGTACACTGAATTTTGAAAGGCAAATGATGAAGTTATAATAAGAGAAAATGGCATGATCAAGAGATGATTTTTTCAGTTTAAGGAAGAATAAAGATTAACTTGAAGAAAAGAGGACCCTGAGGAAAGAGATTAGTAAAGAATGATGGGCAAGGATGAAATAAAGTAGACAGTGAAAGAAAGTAAAAATCACATATGTTTTCAGGAAGAATTAAATATATAATAAGCATGTAAAGCGTAAGTAGAGGGAAGGTATTTAGGAGGAAAAGGTAATATTTTTTTTTCAAAGCAGAAGTTTCAAGAAAGTGATTTGGAGATTTGCATCTGATTGTGCAGACTTTAAAAGTAATTGAATAGCATTTTCTGTGAAAATTAACTTCACCATTTTTAGACAAAATCACTTTCTATACTAACTTTTTTCAAAGGAAAAGAATAAAATAGAGCTTCTATAGTGGAAGAGCTTCAACGTCAGCGTTGAGGAGGCTTTCACTTTGGAAGAATATATCTCCATTTTACCATTATGTTATATTTTGAAGGTACAACTGTGACATTTTACAATATGTGAATATTGACAATTTAAAACTGCACAGGTACTATGCCCCTTATTTCATTGTCAGGCAAACATCATGAAATGTCGTCATTGCTATTTCTGTTCAGAATATACATAATATTTTCAAATAACTGAAATGCATAATATTTGTTTTGCACTGACTTGTAGCTGCCCATTTTTTGAGACGTTCCTACGCATCCTTTGTCTTCAGACACTGCTGGTAAGACTGTACTGGTCTGTGGTTAAAGCCTCAATAATGTGCCCCAAATTCACAGGATACTCACACATACCCAATTCTATACTTGAATCCGATTTAATAAAGCTGACATACAAATCTCACTAAAGTACAATTTGCCTGTTGATGCTACACCTGAAAAACCTCACATGTGGCACTCATTCCAGCAAATGGAATATCTGCACGTGAAGAAAGCACATCAGATACCCCAGGATCAGACAAAGGTATGTGAAAAACTGCACACAGTTAACACTGCTAGCCAAACCGTGTCTAGATTTCTGCCTCTGAACAAACAGCCAATAGCTGGGACTACCACAGCCCTGACTAAACAGGCATAAATCCATCAAAAAGACTGGGCCTGTGCAGTACCTCGTTAACTTGAAGACCTAAATCTGGTTCCGGGTACTGAAACTCTTAATTTTGTTCTCCAGCCAATATGTACTTAGGAGGAGACATCTACCTCTAACAAGAGAAGTTATTTTGCATGGCAGCTGCTGTTAACCCCTTAGATACCTACTGTTCCATTCACTTTGTTTTACTTCCTTGGTTGACAGACAGAATTGAACCCTAAATTTTCTGTTTAAAGTAGGATTTCACTTTTCTGATTCCTACACAGAAGAAAGAGCAAGTTATCCTTTTGTAAAAACAAAAGCTCATAAACCTTTGTTATCTGAAACATATTAGAAACATCCACTTAAAACATACTGACAACCATTCTACCACTTCAAGGGAAACCAAGTTGAAGAGTTTCCCTGGGATAAAAATTATGACTGTTATAATGGATTCCTGAGATGGCTGCAACATACAATTGGGATGAAGCACTGTCTTTGCAGACATTATTTAATAGTTTTAAAATGTCATAGAACATGAAATGCACAAAAAACCCCTCAACCCCACACTGATGCCCTCCAGGAAGAGACTACATCAGAAGTAATGTTGTACTTTTGATTATTATAGATAAGTGTTGGTCAGGAGATAAAGTGAAGGAAATAATGGTCTTCAAATATCGTGACTGATTTTATAAAAATACCTTGTATTTCAGCAAAGTACAATGGAAAACTAACTGTTAGTGAGGTGAAGCATAAAAATTCCTTTGAATGGACTTTCCCTTACAAAGAAAAAAACAGATGTGAGTCATTGAAGTGTTTTCTCCTGTCTATGACAAGATTTCTTTTTCTTCAGAAAAAGTGTATATTTTCCTGAAGTTGCCTTGATTGTAACTCCTTTTTTATTTTCAAAAACCGTGTCAGATACACTTAACTCAATCCATGTTTAAGAGATGCATTTACTACACAAAACTGTTGAAATTACTGTTAGGTAGAACAACTCATTCTCTATACTAAAATATTTCTGATTAAAAAATAGAAGTCTTTCTAGGTGGCAATGCCACCAGCAACTTTTCATCACTTCTATGATAAACATCCTCTTCATTTTTGCACTGGTCAATCAAGTCTTTTCCTCTATTTGGCCATGTTTTACCAGTTTTCTATTCTCAATATCACAGAATCAATTTTTCAAGCTTTTGAGAGTTGCTGGAAATTTTTCTTGGTTTTAACTGAAAGGCTAATTTAAGCTCTTTGACTTTTTTGTAAGATACTTTATGATTTTTTTTCTTTTTGTCTCCACAGCACAATGGGAAAACAAAACTGTGGATGCTTATCAAGTTTTACACATCTCTGTCAGCAAACCTGACACCTGAGTCGTTGCCAAGAAAGGGGGCAATAAGAGATAAGATCATAATCATCGTGCACTTTACTGATGTGCTGTAATCAAATGTGGCAGATTTAGGATGTGCAGGAGGAACTGTGCTAAAATCTCTAAGCAAGCACTAATGGAAAGGTTAATATGATGGTAGTTAGCAGACACCAGCAAAAGCAGTTTGTCACTAGAGCTGAATTTAAACCAGGCACATTCAAAGTCTTTAGCTCAAGGGGGCAATAAAAATATAGAACGGGTAGACTTAATACACTACTTCCTTTCTTTTTATTGTCTAGCTACCAGAGGGTACCAATAATTTCTTATGCTTCACTTTTTGGAGGCATCTGTGAAATTCATTTATTTGCTGGTATAAACTCCAAGTGTATTTTTATGCCTAACAATACAGATTATACAAATGAAAATTGACAGTGATAAAAAGTCTTGATTTCTACAAAGCAGTCACATGAATTTGGGAAACATAAAATGAAATGGGACAGCCCACAGTTTTAATATCTAAAACAGTGATGGTATTGATGTACCTGCTGGGGTATGGTTCTAAAGAAATCTAAATTGTAGAACAAAAGCTGTCAGTCTTTCTCTCTTTTTTTTATATGCAACCATCCACACACAGAAGTGGCACATTCTTAAAGCGACGCGGTTTGAATTGCGCGGCTTCTATTATTTATGCAAAATGGGTGTTGAGCAGTCAAACTCCTCTCTGTTCTCTTACACTGCAAACAAATCAATTAAGGTGGTTCTTACTCCAATGAAAAAAACATGTAAAAGGATTTATGTGTGTTCAGTTCTGCAATTTAGATTTCAGTAAGATCACTTACTCTCTGCAAAATTAGCACAAGCCTTGTCACATTAATTATAGTATTTAAAACCTGCCTATTTGAATTCAGCGTTAGAGACCAATAGCTGATGGCTCTCCAGATTAAGCTATCTGAATGTAGCCAATGGGAGGTACTAGTCAAATAAATACCTTGAGAAGATGAAATCAAAAGCTCTGAAAATCACTGTAAAATCAACAGTGTTTACTTGAAGAAAGTCGAGGATCAGACATTTTTAGAGCACAGATGGAAAACACCAACTCGAATATGTTTTGAAACACAAAATCCACACTACCCTTTCTAAAAGAAGCTGTTTGTAGAAGCATGGTTTACATTAATCAGTACCTAACAATTTTATATACAACCTTTCTAAAATTCATTTGCATAATGATAATCCACATATGGCAGGGTTTAAGTTATTTAAGCGGTGTTATATTTCACTATTTAGTCTTGCTTCACCACTGCTTTAGCAGTGAATCCTTCTGGAGTGTAATGCAGCTAATGAGGTAGCTTTTTAACTGAACAAACTGACAGGTCCCATATCTGCAGAGGCAGCTTGAAACCGTGCCCAACCTCTCGGCTTCCCAAGAGGCTTTTCAAAATTCAATAAATAACATCTGTAGGCGATGTTGGGTGCAGACCTAGCAGAGTGCGTCATAACACTGAGCTGGCAGAACAAAGAAACCATGACGACTGCCAAGTTTCCATGGCAACCGCTGCGAGGCTTGGAGAGTATAATAGCACATCAATCATTGTCCAAAAGAACTTCATTATCAGCAAGAAAAAAACCTTTAGGATCTGTTTAGTGTGCAATTGTGGGTTAACTCACCTCAAAGCCTTGCTCTCTAGCAAAAGTGGCAGCTTCCTGAAATAATAAAAAAAGAACAGTTAATTATAAAGTGCTAGATAATGAAGAAATAACACATTTTGAAACTCATTCAGCCAGTTTTCCTTTTACACGATTATCTCAATATAGCCATATACAGTTGTTCAATTCTGATAGTCGCACCAAAAGCTTCCCCCTCCTTCCCTCAAGCCCAACAACAGTACAATGTCAACACATTTCACAAGTTCAAATAAAGAAGGTACAATATGTTTTTTCCCAAGTGAGGGAAGTTACTTCTGGAGATAGGACTTTGACTAGGAAACCATTACCTCAAATCCAGACAAACACCCTTCAGACATATTTTTAATTGAAATTGTATCGTTTCTCCATTTATGTATTGCATACATGTTATCAAGCCATTTAAAAAAAAATTATTTGTCACCTACAGTGCATTAAAAAAACAGGATCACAAAATGTGTTCAAACCCTTGTGGCAGAATCAGATGAACATTTTAAAATACTCTTGAAGTCTTAATCACTGCTTTAGGCAATTTAACTGTGTTCTTTTCCTGAAAGAACAGAGGAAACATCAGGGTATCAGAATGTCCTCATGTCTTATTTATATTAATTGGAGCAATTAAAATCTGTTTTGAAATAAAAGCAAGGGGATGGAAGACGAGCAATGTTTTTCCCTTACTCACTTTCCACCTTAATATCGGAAATATTGCAGAAAACCGTCAAAGTCTTTATGTTTTAGCTTGCATTCTTCCAGATAATCTTTGCCAATTGATACTAATACAGAGATAATCTTGAGCCAAAATGGTGAGTTGATCCAGGTAAACAAAAAGAACTACCACAGCAAACCAGTGCAGTGTCCCCAGGAGAGGTTTTAGTGCTGCAGAAAATACATACCTGTGGACCTATATGATCTGTCAATTTGGGGGCAATAGAAGAATTTGAAGTGGGTACAATTGATTATAACAACAGTAAGTTGAGGTTAATAAAATGTGATAAGCTGAAAAGCACAACTCCTCAGGCTGCTTCACTGCAGAAACATAAGGCTGACCGGGTTAGCCTTAGCTGATGTTGACAGAAAAACTGAATCATGGTCCTGACAATTGGGTGCGGGCAAGGTTAGCCACTTTGACAATTTACTTACAATTGAATCCCTTCTTGTACATCACACAGGCAATGACATTTGCTAGCCTGGCTGTCAAGAAGGAGTGTAGGGTTCAAAGATATCATGCAGTGTTTTCCTAAACCAGCATGTGATTAACAAAGCCTATGCTCATATGAAAAAAGGAGGCTGCAAGCTTCCACTCTGAAGTGATGCACTTACAATGAACTGCAACACAATCAAGAAAGCCTGAAATAGGACTGTGACACAGGAAAAAAAAAAACAAAAAACAAACAAGAAATAAGGGAGTGATAAGGGGGAAGAGAATAAGAAAACTGACTAAAAATTATGCCTTGTAGCCAAATAATTTCTTTAACTTCAGGTTTTTAGTCATGCAATTGAAATTGGAAGTTACATTGATTTGCCCTAAGGGGATTTTTTTAAAATCCTAATGCAGCAGGACATTAACATCTGTGTTAAACTATTGTCTGGGCAGGAAGCTGCACAGCAGTACATGAAACAAAAACTATTCCAGTGAAGTGGTGCTTTCTTATGTGTGAAACTTTGAGAGAATTCATCTCAATTTTCTGTACTGGGGCACCCATGCATAGCACATGTGGTTTGAAAGACCTGGCCCTTGCACAAGAGAGGATAAATGATTGCACATTTGTTAAAAAGCATCTCGTCTTCAGATTCTCCTGTTAGATCGTCATCTTTTAGCCTGGTCTGCTGCCCGCCTACATGAATAATGGCAGCGAGCATACAATCATAGATTTTCCTGCAGTTGACCTCTAATCTCAGGGTGTCTGAACACACCAAAGAACAACAGCAATCTTAATTCTCTTCTCTGCTCTCAACTGAACCTCAGAACAACTCCTGAGCAGCTTGTTTCAGCAAGAACTGTGCCTATGGCCCTCTAAAAATCAGCCTCTCTCAGAAGGAGATCCCTTTAAGAATTAAAGGCCTTTCCAGTAAAAAAAGCTAATAAAGCTAAAAACACACATTTGGATTCTACAGTTTGGTGTTTGCAAAACACTGAGAAATGTGAGGCAGGCTCTGAATGCCAGGGACAGTTCAAAGTAAATTAACCAGATAAAAGCGATGAGAACCTTTTAGTATCTATTCACAATAACAGTGAGAACAGGAAACAAGCAGAACCCATCTGTGCAGCCCTAGGGCACCTCATACTGAGCTTCACGTCTCTAATAAAGTAGTCAGGTTAAAATCTAAGTGGCTGTAACATGTGGAGACTGCTCGGGTTACAGCGGCCAGCCGGGGCGTTCCCTGATGCAGGTGATAATCAGTATGATAATCACTATATTTACAGGCTTTCCATTTTATATCTGACATTGAAAATCACGAAGAAGGAGGGATTAAGGAAATAAACAACCTACACAGAAGCTTTACCGCTCCCCAGAGAATGCAGCATTTTCATTCATGCGTGACATGCGACAACAGCAAAGCAAAACAGCGACAGAATGGAATTTTCTTAGGAGGCTTCATTTCACATCAGTTCTTTCAGTTTTGATAAACTTTAAACATAATTCATTCATTACTCCAACTCAGCATTTTCAGAGCTATTTTCTGTTATTGTCTATAACAGAACATCTCATTTCATAAAACCCTCTCCCCATCTTTTCACTCTTTCATACTAAATATATTAAAAACTCACCCTCCTTTTTCTATATAATCTTTTTACTAACCGTGACAGCAAATTTATTGTTGCACCACCTAAAGTAGAAATGGGATTTGGTTTTAGTTGTAAAACGTCATTTGGGGGGGGGGGGAAATCCTAAGTACAATCATGCTGAAAAAACCTGCGTGCAACATTACTTAAGGGGAGTAACACAACGTCACCAAAGTTAACACACACCCTCTCTTTGCACAATAGTGAGCAGTTTACACAGGAAGGCGAGATAAATTAAAGAGATAACAATAAAAAAGACAACTTCCTTTAGTGCTGGCCTTGCTGTTATGTTGAATTTGCTTGCTAGCTGAAAACTATTTCCATTCTTGCATGTCTTTTACTGCTGTTGAAGTCTCAGCTGAAAACTATTTCCATTCTTGCATGTATTTTATTGCTGTAGGAGTCCCAGCATTTAGGAAAAGGAGCTGTTCATAGTCTACATACAGGCTAATTTTAACAGGACTTGTTAAAATTCTGAGCCCTTTTATCACCAGCAATACACACTACATGCTTGTAAGTAAACAGAAACATACCCTCCAAACACAGACTCCATCAGCATCTGCATTCCTAGGAGTATTTGTTAGCCCCCTGTGTTAGGAGATTTTTATGATTATAGAGTTAAGATGGCTTCACTTCAATAATCACGTTTGGTTTGCCACGAGACACAGAAGGCACGCCATACATTAAATATTCTTGACACATCCAAAAATTTTTGTTGGTACCTAGTTTTATGATTACTTGATCAAGTTAAGGCCAAAATGGTAACTACATGCATGTTAGGTTAAAATTAATTCATGTAGGCCAACATAAAACTCATACAGTTGCACTGAACAGCATTTAAAAGCATGTATTGCCACAATTAGCTGACAAAGGCTATTTCAAAAGAACCACCACCATTATTATCCACAATATGCATTTTAACCTTTATGTAGAAAAAAAAGGAGCACTGTAAACTGAATTTGCATTTCATTGCTGAAATCAACATTATCTCATAAAGAAATGATAAAACAGCAGGACAGCAATGATACCCTTGCACACTGAATGCATTTCCCATAATTACACAAGAAAGCAAATGCAGGGGACACTGAAGGTAATCCCTCCCCTGTCATCCTTCTTGGTAGAGAAAACATCTCACTGAATAACCTCAACTCACATATTACAGTACTACCCCCTGGATTTGATTTACTGTTTTTAATTGGGAGATTACTGACAGGTTTTGAGGGAGTTCCTACTGCATTAACTGTAAACTTCCTGACTTACCCAAAATATACCCTATTCACATTTTCAGGAATATCATCCTCTTTGTCTGCATAATAAATCTGTGACTCAGTGGGTTCAGACCAGCCCATGAATCAAGGTAATCTCAAGCCTGCACACACAAACAGAGCATGTGTAACTGCAGAGGAAGATCCTTGCAGTACAATGCAGAGCAGAGTACATAACAACCAAAAGAAATTGAAAAGCAAACTTGAGTGAAGTCACTCAATGAGAAATACTAAATGACTATGAGGACCATACACTTTGTGTCTGCATTTGATGGGACCATTCCTACTGGTACCAACCATGTTTGATTATAATTTGAATAGTACTTCCAACACTGTACCTTACAAGTCTTTCTTAACGTCTAAAATCTTTTAAAAATTAATCTTAAACATTTCCTTCCTTTCCTACATGTCAGAAGTATGGATTATTAGTTTTCTCCCATTTACATTGTTTCCTTGAACACACTGAAGGCTATGATTCTCTCACTCAGATAATTCCCTTTTTCTTCACTATAATCATTTACTACTATCCAGCCCACTCATGAGTCCATCTCCAATCCTGGTATAACTTCCTGTTTTTTGTATCCTCCCTTGCTTTTCTACAGACTGTGCTGTATGTGGCAATTGTTATCTAAATTAAATGGGTTACAACTGAAATAAACATATGGATTTATAGGGAAGACTTTTGTGCAAGGGATGTCCATGGTATCTTCAACTTCATCCTATAGACGACTGACTCAAATAATCAAAGTTGGTTTAGATTGAAAACCTCCTTTCTTAGAGGTAAGTGCTGAAGATTTCTATTTCTGAAACAGACTTTTTTATTCGTTATTTCCTAAAGCACAGCACATTTGTAAAACAAAAACCAAAGCCAAACAAAATCCCAAAAAATAATGTATTATTTGTCTCATTGCATTATGCAGACATGAAAGTCTTCTTTATTATAATCTAGTAACACCTGTAGTTTACCTTTTCTTAAGTAGGCACATTTGTCCTTTGTATCTCTCTGTCCCTTCTGCCATCTTTCTCTGTCCCTAATAAGGAGCCTTCTCATAAAATTCTGTGCTTCCAGAGCTATTCCCTTGTTTTACATACTTCATGGTACTTAGAATCTCTGATTTCAGTAGTTATCTGTTGTGCCTAGTAATCTGAACACAGGCCAAAAAAGGACATCTTTTGTTAAAATCTCCTTCCCTTTTTTGTTGGACGGTAAGTCACAAAGAATGAATTTTCAAGACCACCATGTGCCCTTCTTTTGGTATTTCCTTCACAAAACATTTGTCACAGTGAGGGAGCTAAGCCAGTTTTTAAGAAAGGGGACTAGTGATCTGGGCCATGCCACGTTTTCCACTCTTTCAGCTTCAGGCCAGTTTATGATAAATATGACCCTGGAAATGGGGCTTAAGGCACAGACAGGACAATGGATTTTCCATTGTTGCCTTTGAATTATAACAAAGATGTCATAAATACACCCACTAACCTCATGACACAGTTGGTGGGGTATTCTTCTATCAAATCCAGTTATTTAAGGAAGCCCGTACATGTGCAGCAATATGATCTGTCTATACCACTCTTTCCTGTATATGCTACACAATGCCAAAAGTAAGTTATATCTGATTTTATTACATGTCCCAATTTTAAAAAACCAGCAGATGCACAGATATACACACATAAATATCATAGCAAAACCACAGTTCTTAACAGGATGATTTAACAGCATACAAGAACTATGAGTACTTTCACGTGATGCAAATAAGGGTGATGTCAAAGCTGTGGTAATGATAACCCTGACCTACCTCGGGAATCAGAGGGAGATCCTGCTGAAGACTCTCTGATCAGTTGAAAACATGACTTCAACAAATGGCCGCTATTATTTAATATGAATGGATGGAACATCTACAGGACACAGTTCCAGCTGCATCACTAACCTTTAGTGCCAACAGTACATTTACTGTGGTCAGTGGTAAGACACATATGTTCCTCTTCATTCAGTGCTGAATAGTTATCAACAGTTACTCAAAACTCTGCAGATTATCCTATCCAACCTTTTATGTAATTGTAGTCTGATTTAAGCAGGCATTACTTTAAGGTCACCTATTACTACATTTCACGGTGTAAAGGCAATACAAGCTTATACGCCTTTATTAAAAAATGGCCATTTATAAAGGCATTAAGGGCTCAAGAGGCAAATGTCATTTTGTGCTTCTCCTTTTTCCTTTTCTTTTCCCCAAAGACAGTTGCTTTAATATGGGTCATACAAGAGTTTGAGAAACAGAAGACAAAAGAATCACACAGAGTATTTTCTGAAACAAACAATGAAATTCTGCTACAACTGGGGATGTTTGTATACTTGGGGATGTGTTACATGGATGTAATACTTCAATGTAATTGTTGTTTGACAAGCACAGAGGACTAATCCTTGATTTAGCCAGTAGTGTACACCTGTTCACATTTCAGGAAGATCAATAAAAGCGGTCATAGAGTGGACAGACCCTGCACACAGCTGGAGAATCAACACTGAGAATCAGCAAGTATCTACCCCTCACTGGTTGTTACTGAAGAAAGCACAGCTGGCATCAACTGGATGGGCAGATTACCATGAAAGAACACTAAGGTATTTTTTACCCGTCTTTCCTATGAGCAGTGCCAGACTCCAGAACTGCTTTTCTTCATAAAGAATAGATAGCAAGAATTCGTATCATATCCTAAAACATTATTTCAGCTTTCTCTAGGAATACGAAAGATACTGGTAAATATATGTACACTGCCTTCACCCAGTAGGTGAAAATATAAAATAATAATAATCAGTTGAAGGGAATTATCAGTACAAATATAAATACCATATGGGTTAAAATTGCAATGTTCAGAGGGGTTCTAGCAGAGTACCAGAGGGTTTTGTCTGAAAAAGCCTACTATGAAAAGAGTTGAAAAAGAAATATATTTCCTGTCCTGCTTGGGTTCACCCTGGAGTGTCTGTATCACGTACAATTAATATTCAAGCTATTTATTCTCCTATTCAGGTTATTACCAGATCTATAGTTCCTGCTAGAATCTTCTGTGGTAAGAATCACCCTGAGTCAGAGCTTAATGCCATTACAGGGTCTGCAACAGCTGCAGCAGGATATGCCTCTGAGCCATTTTGAAATTTTATGATGGATAAAGTACTATTACATATATCTCACTTACATCCTTACCTAAAGAACTGAACTACCTGTGACTCTGCACGTGTGTCTCTCCTCACATAAGCATCAAATTAGTGAACAATACTCACATCATTTCTCTATACAAATGTGTCTGTCTCTATCTCAAAAATAAACGTATCATGATCAGAAGAGAGGGAGAAGGAAAAAAATTCCACTCCTTCATGAAACATCATTGAATCAGAAGAAAATAATAAAAATGGAAACAAATATCTTAAAGTAATTGCTGGAAGAGAAGAGTTTTATATGTATATAACAATAAAAGATGTGTGGGATCTTTTAAGTCTTCAATACTGTTCACTGGATGCTCCCAGTGCTAACTTTCTGGAGGGAGGGTGACAAACAGAAATAAAAGCTTGCATCATTTTCAACAAGGCCTTCTATGATTGCAGCCACTCAAACTAGCCTGAAATCAGACACGATATTCTCAACCAGCAATTTCAGATGAACAGAATAATCAGATACTGTGCTACAAGTGCTGGGATCCAACAGGACTTGTCTCTGGTCCAGCTAAAGGGGTAACACATTTTTAGCAGTGAAACAGAGTTGTTTTATATACTTTGTTTAGTGTGATGTCATGCACAGCCATTTAGAATTATAACGAAGGCTCTGGTATTGGGAACCCTGTAAAAAGCAATCATGCCTAACACTCTCCTTGTGCTGGGCTTGCTCTGCTTGTTAACTCTAGCAAGAAAATAAAGTTGCTCACTGCAACCTCCAGCAATAACACTTTTAACTGATCTTCAAAATACGTACTTTATCCTTTCAATGAATTTTGAACCCAGCTGACTTTTAGATTCTTACTGGAGTTCCTTGTGCTGTTTAATGCTAATTCAGTGACGCATTTAGCTGTGTTGAAGATACGAATACTCAAGATTAAATTTTTTTTTCTGAAATATTCAATTTTGGCTACTGCAGCTACACTGTGGAAAGAAAAACCTAGTTCTCAGTCTGTACTAGTACTGCTCTCTCACAACATGGTCACTGCATGGAAAAACAAAATTTCAATCTGACCACAGTTAGATCACTGTGGTCCTGACAGCAGAACATGAGTTGTAAGTCCAGATGTGACTAAGACACTATTTATCATCTTGGACAAGTTGCTAATTTCTTGCACAAATTTTAAAAAAAATCTATAAAAGTTAAATTTAACTGTTTCTGACCATTAAGTGTTTAAGGATGAGTACTTTTTATGTGTCTGTCCTTTTTCTATGAGAAGCCATCCTGAACCCAAGACCAGCTAAACCAGAGCAGAGATTGAAAGAACAGTCAAATAATGAAATTAGAGGTATATGATTCCAACATATTTTAAAGTGATATTACAAAAGTGGTTGAGTTTGGAAGGGGACTCTGAACATCACCTAGTCCAACCTCACTCCTCAAGCAGGGTCAACTAAAACAGGTTGCCCAGTTCCACTGGGCTTTGAGTATCTCAAAGGATAGAGTCTCCACAGCCTTCCTGGAAAATCTGTTCCAGCATTTGACCACCACCACAGTAGAGTTTTTCTCTTATGCTTAAGTGGAAGTTCCTGTTGAATTTGTGCCTGTTGCCTTTTGTCCGGTCACTGGACACTGCTGTGAAGAGCCTGTCTCCATCTTATTTACTACCTCTCATTAGTATGCATTGGTAAGATCTCCCTGATTGGCAAGATCTTACTCTTCTTGAGGGTCTCCTCTCCTCAAACAACATGTGCTCCAAACCCTCAATCATCTTTGTGGCCCTTTGGTGGTATCACTCCATTAAGTCTATGCCCTTCTTTCTCAGGCTGAGCACCCAGAACTGGCCACAACACCACAGAGGCATCTTACCAGGGGAAGGATCAACACCCCCTACTTGCTGGCAGAGCTCTTCCTCCCCAGGCAAGAGTACCTTCTATTTTCTATTGTTGAACCTCATTAAACTCCCATCAGTACATTTCTCCACTCTGTCAAGGTCTTTGGAAATGTGATATTATACTTTGCATTGAGATAGTAACTACAGACTGCAAGTATGGGAAAAAATTCATGCTGGGGCTAGGCAGACAGGGAGACTTTATCAAAGATTTATTGATACACACAGAAAAGCTGGAATGGAAAAGAAACAGCTAAAGAAACAAAGCAGTTAAACACAGCCATGGAGCAGGTGAGGATAGTCACAAACTAAAATGAATCAGAGCAAACTGCTCTGACAAATAAGCATTATTTCTCAAGAGATTTGGAAAAATCCTCCATCCAGCTTCTGCGGGCCAAAGGACTGTTAGCAACACTACAGCACACCAAGGATCAAGGAAACATGGAAGTCCATTATTGAGTTCACATGGGTTAGAATATGCTTGGCAGCAGACATTCAAATTATCCATAACCAATTGCTCCATGCATTCAAATCACTCTGATTTCATTATAATTGCTTTTTTCTTTAAAATCTGGCTTAGATAAAAAGACCAGGACTACTCTATTGGTTGGGTTTGCTACTATGCTTTCAAACATGAAAGCAATTTTTTTAAAGAATTGGGGTACAGAATTTCTATAACAGAAATGAAACTACAAGCATTCTCAGCATTCCTTTTTGCTTTTAAGACACCATGCTCATATTAAAAAAAAACAAAAAAAAGGGACATTATAAAAAATAAGATGTTAAAAAAAAAGCAAGAATATGCATTAATTCCTATAGGAAAAAAAATTGAAATTAGATGATGTAATTATGGTAAATTATATTCCTGCATCAAAGATCAGTTATCTTTCACCTAATATATAACAGCAAAATTATGACAACAACTGATTTGTTAAAAGTGCATAGTTTAGCAATGCATTATTACATGGATAACAACACAAACCCCTTTCCTTCAATGTGATCATCTGCTCTAAGATGCACTATATATGTAGCAGTAATACTGATAAGCTCAATTCATAGTGGTTTTGTCTGTGAGGCATTTGCTTTTCCTGTTAAATCAATTTTATGTACACACGCACATACACACACATACATGACTTTCACAAATGCATATTCAGATCATGACAAAACAAATATGATTTCCCTCTCTGAAACCTTCTGTGTTTCAGTTTTCTATAAGCACCCATTCTTCAAACCCTTCCAGGTTAAGTCAATGGGTTTTGGAAGCATATTTATTCACTAGACCTCTAACTAGGGAAAAAAAAAGGTGCCTGCAATGGAATCACAGCCACGAAAATACCACAACTTATCATCCCTTTCAAGTTTTCTGAGCACTTGAAGGTTATGAAGACCTACAGCTGTAGTTTGAGATATACTGATTACATCACCATTCATGTTAAATAGTACTGATGGATCTTTTTGTTACTATGAAGTTTTTACCATGTTAATACAGTTGCAGTGCCTTATCTATTCTCTCTTAAAAATACAATATTCACTAATTATAAAATATTAAACACATCTTTTCTTTCAGTATAAATACATCTTTTCTTTCAGGTTGCTGTACAATTTGCTATATACTGTCGTTTTTTTTCTGTTCGTAAATTCACAAAGACAACTTTTAAAGACAAGCTGAAAAGCAAAATTTGAACTCAGTCCACATACAGAGAAATTAAAGATTTGGTCAGCATTTGAATAGAAGAAAATTCTGAGTTTCAACTGTGCTCTTTTTACAAGAGCCATTCTCTACATCTCTGCTAAGCAAGGGCACTCTAATAGTGGCACCAATTGTATATTCTAAAGGATCATAAAAATCTATCATAGTTTTCAAGCAATAATGTTTTATAAACTTGGTACATAAGCATACAAAAAAATTACCATCTCTAATTCCACCATATGTGCATTCTCCACATACTCCCAGACTCAAAGAACATCTTTTTAGTCCTCAGCTCTACTTCAGAACAGTTACCATTTAACCTCTACTTCTGTGTCTTTAAAATGCTACATGTATTTTAGGATTTGTCTAACAACTATTTTTTAATTACTGAGATAACAGATTCACATTATATTTTAATAAAATTTTACATATTTGTTAACCATTACTATATATTTAGTATATGTTAGCATATTGCAAAGGAACCTGAAATTGCACCTGATATATTTCTTATTTTACTACATGACAAATGTAAGACTACAAATTATTCTGAAGCTGAAATTAGTAGTCGTAGTAATAGTAATTCAGTTTTGGACAGGTTATTTTTAGCTAAGTACTTGCTCAACCCCTTCACTGCAGATTTCTCACACCTCCTAAATGTTCAGAAGTATAAATAATCTCTTTTTTTCCCTCTGCCTGTAGTATTACATTTGTGTTTAAATATAACAGAAGTTATTTCAATCTATTTAGTTTGCCTCACACTTTGCAACACAAAGAATTCCTGTGATTTCTTCCAAGATGCTGTGTCTCTTCTATTTTATGCAAAATTTGAAAAGAGCTGTAGGGTCAAAGCAGTGCTGTTCTTTTGTTCAGACTGCATTCCCATTTGGGTTCTTGAAAATCTACTTCTTTCTCTTATATTAGTAATAATTTTTTTGGCCAAATACCAGATAACAAATGAATGGGAACATTCTACAACAGTAGTGCTTATGCTTTCAGAGCAGAAGTAGTGGCAGTAACAGCACACCAGATGCTGCACTGGAAGTTTTATTTTAAAAGACAGCTATCTAGGGATTTAGGGAAGTGAAGAAAGAATAGCCTGGGACCTCTGAAAATTGGCACAAATTTGCAGAATCTTCTTGGTTTGAGTTTTTGGGGTTTTTTGTCTAAAAGAGCTACAAGGAATGTAGCGCTCATACAATATAGTAAAATCTAATTATGGTGTAAACAAGCCAGAACAGATATTTGACACTAGCAGACACGTATACATCTTCCTAATTCCTTATCTCTTGTCAGATTTTTGTACCATGCATGCTCCTTTTTCAGTCAGATTAATCAACCCTTCTGAATTATGCTCCAAAAAGTCACACATGACATCTACCATGCCATGTTTTGAAAATCACCATGTTCCAAAAGGCATTTTGATCTTAGGTTTAGACCATGAAAATGAACAGTTTATTTGGAGCCTGGCTGGCTTACATGGCGAGCAGTGAACAGTTTGCAGAGGATACTGTGCTAAAAGTGTCACTTTTAAAAATAATATTGAAGCAGTTCTTTACAAACATGGCACTTGTCCAAAGCACATATGGAACATAAATATAACCATAAAATTTTATGCACCAGATTTGACCAAGGCCTTGAGCGCTAATTTATATTTTCTCCATTTTCCTGAAAGACTAGCTGCATTTGATAAAGCTACTTCATAAGGACTCTGTTCTACTAACATTTACACATCACACATCTGGACTTGGAAAAGAACTCTGAGTAAAAGAGCCAACTAATGCAGATCTTGTTTACGTTATGTGCAATTACTCTTGTGTCATGAATCTCCCTGGGATATCAGAATGTGCTGAAGACACCCAAACAATATGTACTTCAAATAAAAGTACAAAAGTCTGAGTGTTTCTGTCCCTATCAATGAGCTTGGTCCACATGATCATGTATGAAAATTAATGGTATTTGTAATAATATTGCATTTCATTTTTATTAATCATTTGTATGTAATTAGAGCTGCCCTCAGCATCTGAAGATCTCTGTTTGGATTGTTTTTCTCTCACAACTTGCTCACTGCAGCCAAGGGAACTAAGTGATGGCAGTTGCAACACTCAATTCAGTTACATAAACACATCTTCCTTGCCAGATTCCCCTGCGGTGCTCCCATTTCATGAAGTCAGTCTCTAGCATTTAGTAATGTACTGTACCAGCAAGTTTCTTTTCATGTCACAAAAAATTCGGTCCTCTGCTTCTGGCAGCGAAGCAGCATGTGTGTGAGCATCACACACATGGAATCCACCCCACACCGGGTGGCTGCACCAGCAAGAGAACAGAGAAGAAATACAATACTCGAGTGGCTACAGAACAAGAACTGGAGGTCAGATTTTAGCAAGACAAAGACAGCCTGCACCCAGAAATTGAAGCAGATTTATTCCTAAGCCTGTTGCAGTGCCAACAAATGTGACTGTACCTTATACCTTCAACCATACACAAGATTCATGTGCTTCTTTCTGTACTGAGTGTATTTGTCAGTAAAGATAAATAACACTCCGGCCAGACTATCCCTGTAGGTGTAAATGGAGTTAGACTTTTTAACATCACAGCTGGAACAAACACACTTTTCACTATGAAAACAGTATGTGGTAAAAGAGGTGAGACACAGACAGACTGACTTAATCTATCACACAGCCCATCAGCTGCAGGAACAAGGGGCTTTCTGGACAAAGTTTCCCACCACATCTGCCCATGAATGTGAAGCTGGGTGGTCATACTCCACTGACTTGCTGGAGCTTACCCTCCCCATGGACAGGTCACTGCTGAAGGCTATCCTGTAAATTATACAGGGACTAGTGGCTGTATGTCTGTGCAAGGGTCAGAGACCTTACAAGTCTTTGGGCATGTTTATAGAAGGCAGTGGAGCATCACAGAGGTCTCAGAACCACCTGAGGTACCAGCCTGAGCTGTAATTCACGTGGAGTCATACAGTTTACGGTATCCTTGAAGCACCAGAAAACTGAATCATCTATTTTGCAAGTTGCCCATTCTGGGTCAGTTCAAATGTCTTTTGCTGAAAAGTACACCTATGCACTTAGAGGATTACTTGTAAACTCCACTTGCTGCCTAGATATTCTGAGAAGGAAATAGAGGAGAAAGGAGACAATCCAAATAAAAATTGAAGCAGTCAACACTGAAGTGGTGTAAAAAAGTTTCCCTTCTAATTTAAGACCGCATTTTCCTCTGAGGGTCTCTGAAAGTATTTAAAGAGTTTAAACAGCACCATTGCTAAATAAAGCTGGAATCTGAACCTCTAGGTCTCCACCTCCAGTTCAAGGACTTAAGCAGGTTGGATCAAACTTTCCAGCTAAAGTAGTTTTCTAGCTCTTCACTACAACTCCTACAGATAAATGTAATACCTAAAAAGTACCATGTCCACTTCCCTACCCAGAAAATTGGAATTTCTACCCTGTGGGAAGAATCTGAAGGAAGGAAGACAGGATCAACCACTACATGACTGTAGATCAATTTTACTTTTGCATCTTCACAAGGAACTGCTAATGGCTGGCTCCAAGTGTTGACATGTTTGTTCAATAATTCATGTGCCCTGTTCCTCTTCAGTTAAACACATTTTCAAAGTAAGTTAAACAGGAACAAACCACTCCTATTCCAGCATAAGATTGTCCACAAATGGACACAATACAAATCTGAGTTAAAGTTGTTGCGCTTAAAATAATGTGCTACCTGAGTTCAGATTAATTTTTCTATGTAGATGAGTCTTTATTGAAGGAGAGTGACTGAAATGGTGGATTAAGTCTGCAGTCTTCAAATATCCATATTCACAACTATTATATGTGTATGTTATTATATGCTAGCTCACACCATCCACGCATGAGAAAACATAACTATAAGAAGTCTAGATCTGTGGTAAAAAACTTTTCACCTTTCACTTGCCCACTGTCGCAAGTCATATGAGGTAATCCACAACTGCCCCAGTGGTTAATGCTGATTTAGGAAATCTAGGCTTCTCAGTACTACTGGTGTTACAGAACTGCACAACAAGTTACAGAAGTTACTATCTAAATTCGCTATTTCTAAAGTAAAAGAAGCAGCAGGTAAAAATCTCATCACTTTCTGTGATGCTATTTTATGTAACACTAACAACCTGTGATTAGCCAAAAGATTGCTTTGTTTATGAGTTCATACTTAAAATCAGAGAAAATGTCTTTCTGAATACCTTGCATTACTTTCTTGAAATATTGCAGGTAAGTACCAGTATTCCACAGAAGGCTACAGGTTAAGTATATACTAGTGGAGTCTCTGCTCTTAGAAGCCAGTGAGGCTTTCCTTCATCTTAGTAGCAAAGGATTTACAATATTTGGGATCCTAATAGCCCAAGACACAGTTGCAACATAAAGAGTTCTGTAAATCAGTGTGTTTCTGTTTGCTTAGAAAAGTGTGTGATACTCTCAAATTCTACTTTCAGTACTTGTGCAGAAAATAATCACAGTTCAGGTGGCATTTGGGTATTTTGTATTTCAGAACTAGCAAAGCAATCTGGTGACATGGTCATTGCTATGGTAACTATACTTTTGTAGTGAACACTGAAGTAAATAGATACATAAAACATGCATAAGTTGTCACTATGTAAGTTACTGTTGCCCTGGGGCTGCAATAATTTCCTTCCTTTAAAATTGTTAAATCTAGCCATAAATACTTGGTATCTCTCAATGTCCTATTATTTCAATAAGATGACAAGGCTCCTCTTACATAATATAGTGCAAACACACAAGCGTATCAATTTATCAAAATAGGAACTTTTTGAAGAAGTAATTTATTGACCTGTAAGTAGCAAAGCATGAACGTGCTTCTGACCTGCATAAAGAAAACCACTCCCACGTTTGCACTCAGGCCAAGTTGAGCTGTTGCAGAAGATTTGAAATGCTAAGGAAATTTCTCCATCTCTGGGAAATACAGAGCCATTTTCAGGAAGAGACATTCACTTTTCAAATCTTCCCCTTATTCTTTGTCTCCTCCTCTCGTCAAATAATCTACCAATGGCAGAGATGTGGAATTTAAAAAGGACAGGTTGGACCCTGCCTCCTTCAGCAAACAGCAGTAATGGGGAGAAAAAGGTTTTGGTCTCCTTTTGTGCTCTGCTCTTCAGCATGAATAATGTTTGGCCTAAGGAGGTCCTCCTTTTGTCCCAGCAGAGCAATATAACATCACTGTTACGTCTTTCATTCAAAAACTTGTTTTGGAACAGTGAAATGCAAGCTTAACATGTAGCTTCACACAAGCTTCTCACACACAGTGACAATGAACTGATATTCAGAGGAGAGAAGATTAGTTGTCTGCCAGTTTAGACCAGGACTGTAATCCCACTGAGCAGATATGCAAAGGCACCAGTCTGGCCACGGCACAGAATGAAGGCAGGTACTGACCAGACTGACAGGTCAAGTGGATCCCTTGGGATCATTTCCTTGGGTTAAGTATGTATGGCTTGGACGTCTTATGTTTCTGAAATAAAGGGGATAGTATTTTATGACAGCTACATTATGTCATCATAGCAAATGGATTAGCATGGCCATGGAGACTGGAAGCCTGCACAGTCGTCAATGATGAGGGAGCTGAGTCAGTCTTTTATAGAATGTATACTAATGTATGTTCAGTGACTGGATCAACACCAACAGACAACTTTTTAAAATAAAGAATCCAGCTACTGCAAGGAAAAAAAGAGAAAAGGTGCTAATTTTACATGTGATGAGAAAGCGTCCACCTTAATGTATCATTGATGTTCTGCTCATGATTCTAATGCCAATAGTAAGTTCTGTTTTATATTGAAAGCAGATATTTGACCTCTTCTTACTAGAAAAACACTGTATCAAAACCTTATATGTTTTGAATGTACTTTCTGAGAGTGTACAAGAACTTTATTTATGAATCCACTGGCAACCAGATTCTTTACCACAGATACACACTGGCTACACTTCAAAAGGTTTAACAAATGTCCTAAGTAATTATCATTTGAAATTTCACATTCCAGATATATTTAAAGATGGAAATAAACACAAACTATTCATGATTGTTTCATGTAATTATATCTAGAAGGACTACAGCAAGACAAGTAGCTCTAATATGGGATCACTAAAATGCTAGTTACCTGCCAGTCCTTGCCTCATGATTTTACAGACTGTAACAATTTAGCTCTCAAAAAAGAAGGTCAAGGACTGTATTTTGGTTTCTTGCTTTCAGATGGACTGTCTCAAATTACATCCACACAAATAATGTGACCACACCCTCACGCGCCTTTTCTTTAAAACATCCCCCATGTCTCTGCTGCCTTAGCTGCTCCGTACAGAGAGACACAAGCTACAAGTCTGAAAATGGGGGCCAATGGGCAGCAAGATCTCCATCTTCCTCCAGCAGTAAATTCCTAGCTCAATCCAGGCTGTAATGTGCAATCTCACATTAAAATAGCCCTGCAGAGGCTTCGTTCATCAGCAATGCTCTCACTTCACTATGCTATTCTGCTGGTAGAAAAGGCATAGAAGTACAGGTCAACATGTTGGTGTACTGTGGCTGTTTGTCTTATGCTCTGTTCTATTTGAAAACATGTTCTTATGAGTCAACACCAATACAAAATGATTTAAGGTTGGTACTACTTGAGAGAGAATTTTTCAATTGCCATTTAAGCCTTGGGTTTTTTGTTTGGAGTCCACGTATGGTACTTTTAAAAAGCCATAATGATGATGATAACGATGATGATGATATTATCATGATATTATCATCATCATTGTACAATATATATTGTGTGTATATATATATATATAAAACTGTATAATATATAAATTATTATTAATAATACATCATATAAGCATGATTTCACATAATTTTATATTCTATATAATAATATTAGTAATAACAATGGGAAAATTTACATCAAGTCAATATATAGTAAAAATCTATATGAGCCAATAACTTCAGTATTAAGAAATGCAAGTATGCTATAAGAATTTTGAAATCCAAAGCATGAATATAAATTCAGAAAACCCAGTGTTATGTGTATATTGAAAAAAATCCAATTAAGATAAAAGACAGACAAGCAAGTTACTCATACATCAACTCCTACCTGTCTTGATATGCGAATGAAAACATACCTGAAAAAAGTCCAATGTTCTGAAAACATAATTCTCAGCTAATTTAGTACCCCAAACACTAAAATACTTAAGTAATAGCAATAGTTATTTTGTAGTTTTACTACAGAATCCCCTATCATTAGTATTCTCAACAGCAGGACTGAGACACCCCCCTGACACACAGCTCTTCCGTGGTGCTCTTGTGCTGACAGAGGATCAAGTCAACAAAGAGCAACCTACCTCTCACAAATCTTGCATCACACAATCCCTGCTGCCACATTAAAGATTAATGTGGCAATACAGGGAAGCCCAACCTCCCTTCCCTTTGCTCTCCTGCATAAGATTTAGGTGTAATACAGTCAATGTATTCTTAGCCCACAATCTTTCACTCTATTCTGCTAGAATTCAACAGTTGTTTTAAAACATAGGGACTACTATTAAAAGTTGCTGGAAGTATTCGTGCAAAAAGCTGAAAAGATTGACAGTGAATTTTTTTTTACTTATACAGCAAAGACTAATTTGTATTTTACGCTGTTTCAGCAGTCTTTAACTGTTTTCTTCAAAATCACTGGCTCAGTGGCACCATATGGAGCATGTTGAACTTAAGATACCAAGAATGTGTCCAAGATATATCTCACTCCAGTGTGTTAAAACATTCCACCCTGCAGCTGTCATTATAGGAATATAATTCATACTCTAAAGTTTAAAGAAAAACAGTGTAGCTTACTATGCTTACAAAAATATAAGATTCTTTTGGTTCCAAGTAACAGTCAGTAAAGGGAAAACAGTTAATCTTAAATACTGCTGTCTTAAATATTTGCAATTTTAACTGATCGTGAACTGCTTAAATTCTGCTTGATATTTAAGACTAATATTTAAGAAAGCAAACAAAAAAAATTATAGTGAAGGGACTCGTATATCTAGCCTTANATGAATATAAATTCAGAAAACCCAGTGTTATGTGTATATTGAAAAAAATCCAATTAAGATAAAAGACAGACAAGCAAGTTACTCATACATCAACTCCTACCTGTCTTGATATGCGAATGAAAACATACCTGAAAAAAGTCCAATGTTCTGAAAACATAATTCTCAGCTAATTTAGTACCCCAAACACTAAAATACTTAAGTAATAGCAATAGTTATTTTGTAGTTTTACTACAGAATCCCCTATCATTAGTATTCTCAACAGCAGGACTGAGACACCCCCCTGACACACAGCTCTTCCGTGGTGCTCTTGTGCTGACAGAGGATCAAGTCAACAAAGAGCAACCTACCTCTTACAAATCTTGCATCACACAATCCCTGCTGCCACATTAAAGATTAATGTGGCAATACAGGGAAGCCCAACCTCCCTTCCCTTTGCTCTCCTGCATAAGATTTAGGTGTAATACAGTCAATGTATTCTTAGCCCACAATCTTTCACTCTATTCTGCTAGAATTCAACAGTTGTTTTAAAACATAGGGACTACTATTAAAAGTTGCTGGAAGTATTCGTGCAAAAAGCTGAAAAGATTGACAGTGAATTTTTTTTTACTTATACAGCAAAGACTAATTTGTATTTTACGCTGTTTCAGCAGTCTTTAACTGTTTTCTTCAAAATCACTGGCTCAGTGGCACCATATGGAGCATGTTGAACTTAAGATACCAAGAATGTGTCCAAGATATATCTCACTCCAGTGTGTTAAAACATTCCACCCTGCAGCTGTCATTATAGGAATATAATTCATACTCTAAAGTTTAAAGAAAAACAGTGTAGCTTACTATGCTTACAAAAATATAAGATTCTTTTGGTTCCAAGTAACAGTCAGTAAAGGGAAAACAGTTAATCTTAAATACTGCTGTCTTAAATATTTGCAATTTTAACTGATCGTGAACTGCTTAAATTCTGCTTGATATTTAAGACTAATATTTAAGAAAGCAAACAAAAAAAATTATAGTGAAGGGACTCGTATATCTAGCCTTAGCATGGACCATCATTACTTTTTCTTCTTTTCCATTTACAGCATTTCTTTTAAAAATTGACAGATGAGATTACAGATCAAAAACCTTAGCTACATTGTGTAATGGCACTGAACAAGTGTACCATCATTGTTATGACATTTCACCTCTCTCTGGTCATTACTTCTCCAGTCTTTTGTTTGTTATCTCTGTTTAAAATGTAAGTTTCTTACGACAGGACAAGTTTCTTACTCTGTTTTGGACAGTGTACAGAACTCTAAACATCATCTATAAAGTTAACTGCTGTAGTAATAAGGGTAGAAGATAGGCAAGAAAAAAAAGAACATGTGATGGTTTCTTAGAAAAGCTGTCTTGCAATAGACACATTAAATAGTTAATTTGCAAGACAGATGCCTCAGAAAAGGTTTCATAAAACCATTTTAACATGCCAACCCATCATATATTCTGTATATGACATATTTCAGAGAAAAACCATTTTAGAGAACTTAAAAATTTTATTGGTACAATTTTTCCTACACCTTTGTCTGCAAAGTCAGGAAGTTGTATGAGGCTCAGAGGAAAATGGTTCAGAAACCTTAGAAGGTTATCCCATAACAGCTTACTGATAAATGGTAAACGCATATGTAAGGCTCAGTATCCTGGGGGCCGTCATGGGCAGGCAGGACATTGTGTGTGCCTTGCTGGCAAGCTGGGGATCTCCCCTGCACAATATTGCCCGTCTTCCATGTACAGCCACCCAAGGACAAAGGCAGGCCTGAGCATTGCCTTGTGTCTCTAGCCTGTACGATACAAGGGAGGCATTTCATATTTGCTGAGATTACTGGGAGCAGGAACATGGAAATGTTTCTCACAGGTTGGTTTATTACAGAAAGATGGCTCGTTGGGGCAGCTGAGAGCACAGAAGCTGGTTGTTGAAAGAGAGCAGTAACTCAGTCACAAGTACTTCAGAAGATCTTTTTATACTTTCCACAGAGCTGCGACAGGCAACATAAGATCCACAGAAGTGTCTGGAAATGTGGAACTAAAATAGGAAAACATTGCGGAGTTATACCAAATTTCCACCCCTGGCTGTGGCTGGGTATGGTATGTTTGATTCCAGAAAAATGAAATGCAAGATATATACAAAAAAAAAAAAAGTGGTTAAGGAAATCCAACTTACTTGGATGCTGATTTAAATCAGTAACACTGTTGGGGCAGCTTAGCATAGACAAAATTAGTTACACTCCAAATAGTTTGCAGGATGAGTTAGATATATTGCAAATCTACTTTTGTGAATTTTATCTACATGAAGTATAATTTTTCTTACTCATAATCCTGAACAAGAATTAATTGCAAGAGATCTTATTAACAGATGAACATAACAGCAGCACTGAAAATATTTTTCAATTCTAACTAAAAAAAATGCATTAAAAAACTTTCCACATATTGTATGAATTACCCAATCTCTCCATTCACCTAACAAAACCATTACTGTATCATTGACTATATAAGATTTTGAAATAGAAAAATTAAGGTGTTTGCTTTGTGTTTCATTACATGAGATACTGGTCTGAAAGTTGTCACTTTGAACAACATCCACAAGATAGAATGTCTGCATAGCTTACTTCTGAATTAAACAATTTCCTGGTCTAAAAACATTGCTCATTAACCTAGTACATGCTCTTCTCTCACTCTAAATCTATGCAAATGTCCTCCAAAGTAACTGTTCTGTTAATTTATGTTGTAGTATTTTACACAGTATATTTTTAAATTCCAAATAACAATAAAAACTGTTGTTAAGGAATGGTAGGGGTGAAGCTTGGTTAAAAAGTGATAATTGATATTTAACTTCCTTAAAAAACCCAACTCAAATGGAAGACTTGCAAAATGAATAGGTATGGTTTGAATAAAGTCTGTTACAAGGATGACCCTCCCCCAAACTACTTGGTATCTTTACCTTAAATGAAAAGACAATTTTGGGATGAGTTACATTGTCACTTCCATACCAACTTAAGAATTATCCCAAGAACACAGCTGAAGATCATGGTAACACACTAAACACTTTGATCTTGATTTTAGCTTGCTCTACCTGAAATATATGCATGCACCACTCATCCTGAGACAGAGTTCTTATTGGAAATATGAAAGAAACTCATCTGCAAGTAGAGCTAATGTGGACTCCTGAAACTTACAGTTTCTATGGTGTACCCTAAATAATGGGTCCACCTCCCACTATTCTACACTTCAGAACACTCCAAAGTGTGTCCACCCACCTCTCAGATAAGGCATGTTCAGAAATGGGTTACAACTGGCCAGCATAAGCCTGTGCACTTCTTCAGTTCTTTCCATGAGTTTAGATTCTAGAAGTAAGATACTTGGTTCCAGATGATGAGTGTTCTTTTTTGAGCAGTGAGATTCAGTAGTTTGACTCATTATCGTAATTCACATATACCAAGATGCAGCTCCATCCAAATCTGGCATTTACTTTGATGTTCAAATCAAATGCATAGTGTTTGGCAACTATATATGCAGAATTTAAATTGGCTGATCCATTTATCTGAAACTGGTATGTGTCCAAGACCACTCACAGATGTATTTCCTGCTCTAGTAGAAATTCCAGCAAGAGGAAAAAGACATGTTAATCATAGCTGCTCCAAAATAACATGTATATCAAATATTGTGTGTTAAGAGCATCTGACTATTCATCCACACAGATCATACATGTTTCAAAAAAAGTCAGGAAAAAATGATGGTAAATGACCCTCCAATTCCATGAAATTTCAGGTATTTTTCCAGTTGCAGAAAGGTCCTCCTTACAGAGCCATCAGGACTGCCCCAACAACACATTTTATGGCTACAACTTCATTTCTCATGAAAATTCCAGTTCTTTTAAGAAAAGAAAGAATCTTGCACAACCTGGAGAGGTCAACAGTCTGACAGACAAGATAAAAATGCCCTGGTCTCTCAGTGGAATTCCAGAGCAGAAACACACTTTATTAAAAGAGATCCTAAAGCAAATCTAATTCCGTGAGGTCTCCTACCTGCCAGGGATCAAAGATACTGTCCATAGCTTGGCTTCTCAGATTTACAAAAGTAGAATCCTTCAGAAGAACAGCCACAGAGAAAGAGAAATGAACATGCTGTTGACTGGCACCTGCAGACTGATTCATAGGACAAAAATATAAAGATGAAGAAGGAGAATTCCTCAATTTCTCCATAAAAAGAATGAGTTTCCCTTGAATTGAGATCCATCAATCTTTAGCATCATAAAAATTTAAAATAAAACTCTCAATTCCATACATATTTGGGATATGTTCCAACAGTATTCAACTAGCAAGGCTGTACCTTGATAACAGAAGAACAGCCTGAAAAGTATCACAACGGACAGGTTAATTGGGGATCCCAAGGATCTTCCACTGGAGTGTGTACCATTTTCCCATTGCGTCCAAGTGAGTTTCTCAAATGCTAAAGGTTTTTGATTATTGACAAGGGCAGCCCATGGCCTTATGGTGCAGGGAGAACCAGCTGGGTCCAAGGCTTGGACCAGAAGCTGACGGCTGGTTCCTTTGTAAGGATGGAGGGGACAGCCTTCACCATAGCTGTGGGTGGAAGGAAGAAACTTCCTGTTTGTGAAACTGTTGCCTCCAAATGAGATGAATGGGAGATGAGGAACGCAACTGTTTGCTGAATTTCAAGTTCAGAGCAGAGGGTCCCTCTCTACACAGTTAGAAAACTAACCAACCAACACGTGTATTTCAAAATTTCTACCGTCTCAGCCATCACACTGCTACAATTCTCTCCTTTAGAGGAAAGCTCCTTCCCCTGGAAAACACTTCAGCATGGAAAGCAAACTGAGTCATGTACACACCTCCCTAACGCGATTGCGTATGTTGCTGGTTTTGACACAGAATATGAGAAGTCAAAGGAGGGGCTGAGGACTTAATGTTACTTATCACATATGGATTAGCATGAGTTTTATTAAAGGTTTAATGGATCATTTCCGTGTAGAATTAAAAAAAAATACAATGTAATGACTAGGAGGGATAAGTTCTGTTAACTTAGAACAAAAAACCTGTAGAGCTAAGCCGTTTTTCCACATTGTTTCCCTGGGAGGTCAGTACTTAAACAAATGGTATTGTAAGTCAGAATATGACCACTAAACCTGCTTAAGGAGACACTTTCATGTGGCTGCAAAATTATCACCCAAAGGCTGCTGTAAATGGAGTGGCTTAAGTTTATAAATAAGGCAAGGTTTTAGAGATCAATTAATGCCTTTGGGAAAACCATGGATGCTTTTATGCATCTTTCAGATATGTTAGGTATCTGCAATTGTATTTTTTATAATTCTTTTACAAGCTTATTTCCTGCTTTTATGACTATTTAGAAATTAGTAAAACATTTTTGCAACTCTTACATATATGTATGAGTTTCACAATACAGCGCATGTTTAGTTTTCCATTTAATGTCATTTGCAAGAGGGATAAATTATGTTTTAGTTGTATAATTAGTAAATTGAATCAATTAAAATGTCCCCTATTATGAGCTCTAATGTTTTAACTCTAAATTCTAATTAAAAATTAAAATATACATTTTAATCAGTAACAGTTTAGCATAAGTCAGTTCTAAATACCTTCAACATATATGCCAATGCATGAAGAAAAAAATCTTTTCATGTTAATTTACTTATACATAGCAACTTTTCAGTAGTCTAAAAGGAATGTCAGTGGGTTACATTTATTCTTATAAAATCTGCAGTAGGAATCCCAGTGACAGATTATATAACTGATTGGAAAGAAGAGAGGGTTCAAATGCCTAGTTTTGCTCTTCTTTGTTGAATAAAGTCAGAAAAATGAAACTAGTTAATAGATTTGTAATCAGATGTAAAACTCTCTTGATGGAATAAAAATATAATATGAGCTATACAAACAGAGTGAAGGAAGGTGTTGACAGGGAAAGAAAACACAAGAAAAAAACCAAGGTTGAAACTGTAGTTTTGAAAAAAGAGTGCTATGTAATATTACAGAAAAACAGGTTAACATAATAAAGATATTGCCAATTCTATTCCAAAACCCCAAAACTATGTTTTCAAGATTTTGAACATCATCACAGATTAATTATTGGCTCCTTGACTATCCTTCCCTTTTCTCCCCTTTTAAGAACCCTTTGTTCAGACTTAAATTTATAAACACAGGAAGCATCAATACAGACTCTTTACATAAAAAATGGCTCTTTTATATAAAAATCTCTGTCCAAGAACATTTACAGCTATTATCTGAACTTATCCATGCATAATAACTAAATTCAGCTAAATACCTGCAGATAAAACTGGTTTTGATGGCTGCATATATAACATGTCAGAGTAAAGAGGGTATTGCTGTAAATACTATGCACTTAAGTCAGTCAATGACCCCAGCTGTGTTTCTTTGCTGTATTGCCTGGGAGGTCCTAACAGTATTGGCTGGTTAGATCTGATGAAACAGAGAAGTTATCAGGCTTTCCCTTCCAAAGTCCTTTGTACCACCATGTATCATCCTCTCATCCAGTCACATCTAGTGATCACAATGCCTGGGAAGGTTGGACCAGCTCAGTGATTCAACAGTAGTCCTGCCCACTGAACTCTCTTGCTACAGACATGAAATTGTTGGATGTGAGTACAGGAGGCAGATGACATCATGTGATAAGGGCAGGTGAGAGAGGTCTGCATCAGCTCACACTTAGATGCTGTCCATGGGGATAACATGGCACTGCACAGACATTCACTGTAAGGGCTGTTTGTAACAAGGGGAGAATCTCCAGTACGTGTTGGCATAAAAGGCTTTAGCATGATGTAACAATACCCTAATCAGAAACTGGTTACATCTGCCCCAGAGCCTGAAATGTGGGGACACTGAACTAACTTTAGCTGGACTGCAAACAAACCTTTATTGTAACTTACGTATTTCACCTGCACTGTCATCTGCAAGTATCTGTCAATTTACACTGATTTAAAGAAGCTTTTGTGAATTTTTCTGCCTCTGTTCTTCTAGTTCTTATCAACTGTGTAACTCAATTTTAGTAATCTTCTTATTTTTTGTAGTTCTTAAATTAGATATTATATATTACACATTTTTTGCCCTAGTGATCTGGTTATTGAAAAGGCAAATGCAGTTTACTTTTAAAAGTGTTTCAGAGACATATAGTAATACTACGCTGAACCCTGAAAGCAAAGTTCTGCAGGTCTTTTACTCCAGACAGGTCAATTTTGTCCAAAATGTATTGAGCAGCTGACAACATCTCAGGATACTTAACTGGAGAAAAAAGTTAGAACTCAATTTTGCTTGTTCTTGGCTCTGATCTTGCTGTGTGACCTTGGGCAAATAACCTTTCAATTGTCCACCTGTAAAACAGACAAGACTATACACCCACCTTAGTGGTTTATTCTGAGTGTTTATGTTTATGAAGCGTTATGAGAGGCTCTGGGAAGTGCTACGAAGTGAAAAGGGTTATCAATCATTGTCAGTAAAACATAAGCTGCTGAAATACAGTGGAATCTGCCTTCCTTTCTCCCAGGACATGTTCTGTCTTGTGCTGCACGCTCGCCAGTATTCACAATCTTCCAAGTATCTCAACACTGCACAGCATAAGGAAGGATAAATATCCCTAAGCATTCTGAGAGACTATTAGGAAATATTTTTAGTTTTAAGAAGTGAAGTCTGTTCGAAAGTATAAACTTCGCTTCTAAATACCTGCTTGTTTTCCATAACAGGAAGGCCATTTTTTAAGATAGGATTTCTAAATTGCTTAAATATCTAGACATCAGCTGAAAGCAGCACTATATATAAACTTAAATACTTGGCTCTCAGTTTCCTTTCATTCATAATGTACTAGGAAAACTATACTAAAATAATTACTTGCTTATTACTCATGAATTTCAGTGCAGCAGCTGAGACAATGTAGATAAATAAGATGATTAATTGAGACAGAATGAATCACAACAAAATATGTTGTTGTATAAGGTATGATTAACTCCACAGTGATTCATATCATTTCAGATAACAGGGCTTTTATCAGAAACGGCTGCAAGGTTGGGAAATGATTTAAAAGCATTTTATCTTAGACAGCCACTGCAGTTCACATGGGAGGGAAAAAAAAGGAAAAAAAAAAAAAAAAGAGAGGAGAGAAGGAGAAGCAGATTCAGTGTCTGCAGCTGAAATAGCCTTGGGCTGTTTCAGCATCCTTCCCACAGCACATCTTTGCAACACGCCATTGACATTATCAACCTCCCCTGTGCTAGAGACGCTCTCATTTTTCAGATGGCCACAGTTTATTATATATTCCAAAACTGAGAAAGTTAATTCTATGAATTGAGGAGGAATATCACAATGCCATAGCTGTCCTATAATTGAAAACACAATACCTGCACTAAGAAATAGGCATCCAAATTCTACAAAGACATCAAATAAAAATAATATTTGTTTTTCCTCCATTAAAATTACAATTTTTAATTCCCAGGGTCCATCCAAAAACTTTGCAGAAATCTTAAATGTAGGATTTTTAAAAAGAAAACACTGTCTGTTTACTGCAGTTTAGAAAAGCAAACAGCAGCAGCAGCTGACCTTAAAAACCTCTACCTGTTAAAATAGAAAGAAAGATGAGATGTCTCCTTACAAAATTTTTCCCTGTGTGTATTTAATAAACTGGGTCAGAATATCTGACTATGATTTTTAACTGAACTGCAGACTCCCTGCAGGGAACTGTGCAAACCTCAGTCTCTCACCCAGCCTACGAACTGAAGATAATTACCCTCACCTGTGGGGCAAGTTTCTGAGAACTTCTGAAAGCATAACAAAAAGAAAATACTGAAATTCAAAACACTGACACCCAACTTCATTTCATTTAAGATGATTAATGTTTCTGAAAACTTAACTCCGAATGAATAAAGATGTAGAAACTAAAGGTAGAGGTTGAACTCCTAAGGATGACAGTTTGCTGACAACAACTGACTGAAAATAACTGCTCAATACAGACCAGGTCCAGTAAGCTAAAAACTCCTGGTTTTTAAGGGCTCCTTACATAACATACATACAAGCGAGCAGTACAGTAAAATGAGCCTCTTCAAGATACTCACTTTCAGATATTATCTAGTATCTGCCTTTCACTACTAATGTCAAGCATTCAAGAATAATTGTAAATGCTTACTTGTAAATATTCAAACAGAAATATCAATTTGGTGACATTTATGGCATGACCAGACATCCTTTGCTAGGTTTCTTACTTCTTGGTTCCATCTGATACAGAAGTACACTCTGAAATGTTGGTCTCTCTTTCGTTATTTATTTATTCAAAGCTAAACTGTATTTCCTTTCTCCTGACTCTTATTTCTTCATAGTTTCCTCAGAATCAGACAACTCACCAATGTGAAAGGACATTCAGGAAAGCTATCTGCTAGGTCCTGAAATTGCACAGTTTAAGTTCAAATCAATCCAGTTATGCCATTATAAATGCACACCAGTTTGAAAAGAATCACCGTGAGGCTCATTTATCTTACAGAAGTGATTATGTCTCATTCAAGATTCTCATGGGCTGTCGGCAGATTCCTAAGCCTGCAGGTATCAGTCTGGTCCCAGGTGATAATGCAGCAGAGGAAGTCTGCAGGTAGGACTGAAGGTTGTTTGCAGTGTCATATCTTTATGTAACATATCAAAGGATGTGGACTGAAAGTTGTTTACAGCAAGGGAATAGACCAATTTGTTTGGAAACTGTCATTTCGGTGTAAATCCTAGTGTGTTGAACATAGCTCATGCTAGAAAACTTAGCAGCATTTCCATTCACTCCCCTGGTTAAAATAAGCCCAAAACTACAGACTGACTGCAAGTTCAAAACTGGGAGCATGTTAACATCATCAAAACCCCACCAAAACCGCAGTTTTATATTGACTGTTTTCCTTGCCAGTAAAGAGAATTTTCCATGTCATTAAACAGACTTGCCTTTATAAAGGCTTACAAGGGTCTTAAAGGCTGTGTCCAAAGCACCTGTATTTGTAGGGATCTTTGTGTTAGCATTTGATACCTCACTTGAAGATATTTTAAATAAAGGAGGCACAATGTACCATTTCAGTATAATTGTGAAGAGGTAATAATGACAAGACCCACTTGGTATCTTATTCCATACAAAGGCACCCATCTGTTTAAAGCTCAGGATTTTTAACTCCATAACTACCATAAAGCTATTGTTATTGCTTCTTAAAATGTACAAGTCTTGCACACAACCTGCCTTCTGTTGAGCACATTTGCTGTCACACCAGCATCAATTTCCCGATGAGCTCGGAGATGCATCTGTCTTTGCAGAACTTCAGCTTACAATCCTCTAATTAATTTGTTCAGAGACTGGGTGTTTAGAAGCAACAGCTCTTTACACCAGAGAGGATGAGGACCTAACTTCCAAGAATAATTGTTACCTTAGTTTTCTTTATTATATCTGTACTCTAGAAAAATTCACAATTTCTCTTCTACATAACCTCCTTAACTTCTACTGATGGCTGTACACTGTATACCACAAGTTATATTGCTGGCTTCTGGTTTTTGTTGTAAAGCCCTAGATGAGGAGCTCAGTACGTCTGTAAGTTTCTAAATCCTAAAATTTCTCAGCGATGCCTAGCCTACACATAGCAAGAGAACCCAGAAGATCTTTACCACATCAATATAAACAAATATTCCTCTGAGTCATGAATTGGTGCCATATGCAGGGATGAATCATGTGAAAGCTTTGCAGTGTCCCTTGAATTCTGAAGAAACTGCTATCCAGCTGCACATCCAAAAATACACAGACTGTTTCCCCCCAGAAGTAGTTCTTTCCCTGAGGAGATGCCATTGCAACTCACGTCTTTTGGGGAGACTGGAGACTGAATTCAGATTCCTGTGCCCATTATTGACTTTGATGGGTCAAGTATATCAGAGACATCAAGCTTTAGCCCTAACTGGGAAAGTGGAAAGAGGTCTGGGAAAGATATATACAAATCTAGTCTCCTTTACTTGCCTAGTATAATTTCTGCATAGGAAACATTCCACAACTCTGTGTAATGATGTCACTTTGAAAGCTTTCACTCCTTTGACCAGTCTGTTACTGAAAGTTACTCTGAGTTGTAAAATACGTATTCTAAGGTGAGTTTTTACAGCCGAATTAAGCAGCAACTTGTGACAAAGCAGTTATCATCAGGAGATAATTGACCTTATTTGAGAGTTAAGCATCCTGAGGCAAAGTAGAGTGTGCTTAATCCTGGCAGGTTAATTATCCAGTGATTATAGTAGCTTGGAAGGTATTACTGCTAAGAACCATTTGCAAAATGACACTATTAAAAAAACCTTAATTTAATAAAAATTAAAAGCAATGACAATAATCAAGTTCTCCAGTCATGTATTGCTACATAATGACTGCAGAATGGCCCTAATTGCTTAGCAGCAATGACCATATAATTACTCCTTTCTTGAATGTTCTGTACTAAATTTATTATATGAAGTACAGTTAATAAATACCAAAAATCCAAGACAAGATGTTTAGGTAGTTATAAAAGAGTTTTAAATAAATAATCAAAACACCAGTGGTCACTGGTTAATGGTGAAAGTGATACATGTTCTAAGTTGTTAGCACAGCATTTCATGTCTCCACTGCAGTTAAGGGTATGCTGGCATTTACATTCTAAACTAGAACATTTATTCTGAGAGGTTTATAACTTGCCCATTTTAATTACCATCTGGTTGAAACTTGAAATAACCAATCTCCATTCAGATGTAAATTCTTAAGTAGAAGATGTAATTTAAAATCACTTCGCCAATTGTTTTTAGTTTAGGAATGGCAGCAATTTGGAATTTTGCTGCACTTGGATGTTTTTGTATTACTCAAGAAATTAAACAGCTCAGTGCTTAACAATAGAATTGTATTGGTCTATAATGTGAAAATAAATACAGGGAAGAATGAAAATTGTGTCTAACAGTATTGTTTGTACTAATAAAGTAACAACCACACCACTTAGTATGCCTTGCCTGTATGTTAACTTATGCATTTACATTGATGGAAAATGTAACAAAAAGGAAAAGGGAATCCCACTAAATGGGCAAAAATTTGGTATTGGCTCGCTGAAGTGGTTCGTTGCTCACCAGAACACACACAAGCACAGAAAAGACCCTGAACATACTTGTAGCTGAAATTAACAAAGAAGGAAGCTACTAGAAGGCAGAACGTCAGAATGAGCTTTCTCTTGAATTCTGCAACTATTCTTTACCAAAAACCATATGCAGAGAGCAGAAATACTGACAGTCAGAAAACACAGCAGCTACTCCAAACCAGAAGTACATCACGCCAAGAGTGTGGTTTCAAGTCACACAGAAAGACAAGAGAATAAACCACTGCAAATAGCATTTCAACAACTCAAAAGCAGCAATAGCCAGCTTACATGGCAGGAAGTAGAGACTAAAAAACGACAAGGGTTTCATGATTAGTATAAGTAACAAAGAGGCTTTGAATATTGAATATTTCTATATATTGAATATTTATATATATATATATATGTATATACTGAATATTTCTATATATTGTACTGTCAAGTTTAAGAATGATCACTTAAGTTTAAATAGTATCTATTATCCTGAAAGACATCAAAATGTATCATAAATTATACACAGAAAATACAGGGAGTATTTCAGCTTTAACAAACACAACAATCCTATACAATATTTCATGACAGCAGGTGAATAATACCATAACAAACTGGAACCACAGAGGAAATTTACATAGTCTGAATATGATTTGTAAAATTGGAATGTTGTCTGTATAGGGGACTATTGCTCATAAATTATACAAATACACAACAAGTAACAACATATGACAAATAGTACCTAATGAATCATTGTGATCCGAATTATCCTAATAGGTCAGTGCAGCAGTATTTACATAAAGACCAGCAAGTTTTAATGTCAGAAGTTTCTATGAAGCCCTTCTACCCTAAAACTGACTAGACTTAGTATTACTTAATTTGTGAAATCTGTTAAGATTTTTCCTGTCAATATTACACTGCCATTAAATCAAAAAATTCAGTACCATCTTTGTGAGAATAGTATAATGAAAGATGTATAAAGGTAACACTTAGCAATAGCATCTGGAAAATACTTTGTCTGTATAGTTAACTATAGTCAAAAAGGTTTCTCTTATCCCAGTGCATTTAAAAAGAATGCTATTTTCTTTGTTTAAAAAATAGTTATTTTAAAATTAAGTCCTATATCTGTAACAATGCTAGCCCCTAATGTGGGCATGTGGAAAATAGTTTGAAGACTGCCTTGTGTTGGTGCAAGTCCCTGTGTCACAATCAGCAATAGGCACTGACAGAAGTTGCTTTTCCATAATTTTCCTGTACTTGTATAGTTACCTTGAGTGACAAACCTGCATTTCATTTAGGTGTGTCACACTTTCCAAAGCTTTTTTCAACATTTTCCTGCTGAGCAAACAAATAAATATTTAAGAACACTTTCTAAAGTGGAAAAAAATAAAAAATTGATAGCGCTATGATGAGTGAAATCTGAATTAATTTGGTCTATTAACGTGAACTTCCAGGCAGAATTTCATGCAATCTGTTTGCCAGCTTGCATAGCAAAGATGAGCCTTCCTTGGCCGGACTGCAAGTCCATCTACCATAAAATAATACAGAACCTCTTAAACCGATTATCCATTTTTTAGTTTTCTCCTTCCACTTCTCCCCAAAAAATCACAAAAAATGCTATTAATAGCATTAATATGGGTAGGGAATCAAGTTACAGTAGCTCAGTAGTAGCCCTTCATATGTTTCCTTCCAGAAGACTTAACTTCTGGGTGAGTACATCATGCACATGGGCAGTTATTACAGAGCAGACAATGTGTTGGATTTTTCCTACTAGAATGGGCAAGTTATAAACCTCTAACAGGTCAAACGACATCTTTGGTATCTATTGAAATATCCCAGTCCTTCCATAAAAAAAGGACCAGGAATCACAGAATCGCCAAGGTAGGAAAAGACCTCCAGGATGATTGAGTCCAACCTTTGACTGACCACCACCCCATCTAGTGCAACCAGATGCAGCACTAAGTGCCATCCATGTCCCATCATTTCTTGAATACTTCTGGGGATGGTGACTCCACCACCACCCTGGGCAGTTCATTCCAATGCCTGACAAGCCTTTCAGTGAAGAAATTCTTCCTGATGCCCAGCCTGAACCTCCCCGGGCATAACTTGAGGCCATGCTCTGGGGAAGCAGGCTCTGAGACACAAACACCTGAGTGCAAGAGATACAAACAGTTCAATTACTTTCTTATGACTCACCGTTTCATTTCCAAAAAGAACATCAACGTAAGGCATGACTTTCATCATAGGCTCTTTGTAGAACTGGCTAATAAATGGTGCAGAAAGATTCAAGCTGAAGATCTTGTTGTTGGCAGAAGCTTGAGCAGCCACTTTTAATACTGCTTCTGGTGACACCGTCAGGAAAAATCCCTGCAAGCATCCAACCAAATAGGATGTTACTAATTTCATATGCTGTTTCTAAAAAGACTCCCCCAACCCACATTTTCATACACGTGAACTTCTGGGAAATACTGCTTTTCCATCAAGGTATTAAAGAGGTGACAAACAATCTGCATATGCCTATCACAGGCCTCCAAAATTAAACGTAACTCCCTACTTCTGCATTCCATGTAGTACACTCTCCAATGGCAGCCTAGATTGATGGTCATATTTTAAAATATAATTCTAATTGCTCTTTTATAGTAATAGAGTCAATCAGACTGTGCTGCTTGATTCTAAAGTCCAGTATGAAGGCTCTATACACAGTTCGGAGACTAATGAAATCCCTTGCCTGAAAAATTGTTATCTTGATTACAATAAAGGTCTTGAATATGTTGAATTCGTAGCTGTTTGCAGGAAAAAACTTAGGGGTTTTCACATTTCAGCATAGGTATTTCACTTGCCTCCCACTCCCAAAAATATTTTTCTTTACTCAGGACATCAACATTCAACTAAGTATCAACTGTGAAACAAAATAAACAGAACTCAGCCACAAATGACTACTTGTCTACTAAACTGTGAATTTGATTTCTACCCTGTAAGAAGAGCAGTTCAAAGCCGCCATTTTGAATTTTGCATTGCAGATAGTTACCTCAACTACACGTGTTCCAGGAGCCATTAATCTCCTAATTAATGTTTCATTAATCTACTCTTTAGACAAAGGCTTAGTCTTTGCACTAATTAAACATATTTTCTATGTTTTGTTTTTATCATCTTAAAAGTAATTTTACAAACTCGGTGGATAATAGCAGTTTTCAAGCATGAGCAGCAAGTGTTAAATTTAAGGCCAGAGATAATGTCTAAGGCACAGTAATAAACAACTTTGAGGAGGGTCTGACAAATAAAACATCATCTCAGTTTATCTATAACATCACCACTAAGACACTCTAAAAGGTGTAATAGTGAAACAGTCTCATTTTCCAGTTCTTATATGATTATGCCTCTGAATCACAGAATATCTGTATTTTTATCCTGCATATTTCAGTTATCAGATCATCCTAGGCATTCTACTCACTGGAAAAAAACAATATAATGACAAGTCCACAGATTAAAGACTGCTTCCAGAGTGCATTTATTTCTCCTTATTCTACACTCCCCAGTATAAAAAATAAATGATAGATTTCAAAATCTGGGCACAATTCACTACTTGACAATGAAAGTCCAAAGGGGACATGTGCACATTGTGGAGTTACTCAGTACCTGAACGACTGGAAGCCTGTAAACATCCAAGCTTATTTGCTATTTTTACATTATGAAGAGTTAAAATGAACAGTTTATGTAACATCTCATCTCCACAGCCATCTCTACTATCTTTTAGTCCTTCATTTAATGAACTGAGATAGATTTTTAAAAAAACTGTTCCAAACACAAAATAAAAACCTTTTAAGGGTAACATGTTTCCAGCTGTGGATAAATGACAGATTGCTCTACAGTGGCCTACGTAAATAGTAACCTGGTCAAATAATTAGGCTTCTTACCAATTTTAGGCTGAAAACTTCATCTGAGCTAAAATACATCTGATTGTAATTTAAGGTACAGAACACTATCCCCATGAGATCTAACTTGGGCCTGCATCCAACTCCCTTTTCTTTGCAAAGGCAACATAAAAGTACAGAGATACAGATAGGAGAGCTTGCTTTTCAGATCCTGCAAAGTAAAGGCCAGGAAATCTCAAAGGCCACAGCTTTTTCTTCTGGGTTTCCTAAAAATCACTTCTGCCATTTAATTGCATTCTTCCACAACTTTGCTTATATTTTTATTTAAATAACTGTTTGACATTAAAACATCCAGAAATTAAGTTGTATGTATGAGAACTCTTTGCCAAATATAACATTTCTTTGCAAAATGAAATTGTAGCAGAACAATCGACACAGTGCAATTAACAAAGTACAGAGAAAATGTATAAAATCCGACCCACACAAATCAGGGTTTAAAGAAAACTCATTCAATACCCTTCCTTAAGTATTTAAATTGAGTTTTACTTTTAGCTGAATTCCAATTGCATCTACGACCAGTAAAGGTACAGCAACCCAGTTTCCTAAGTTTGAATTACAATTCGACAAGCCACAGACCACCCCACTGCAGGATGCTAGAACTGCGTGCAGGAATGAACTCCACTAACACAAACAGGTTTTCTTGTATCTCACTGGGATTCAGAGCAAAGCTGTTCTGTGACTTCCTTAGAACCTCAGCCCGCAGGCTCTTGCAGCTGCCACTGCTTTTGTCCAGACAGATGTATGCAAAGGAATGCCTAACCCAACTACTCCTACCTTTTCTCAACAATTAACTGTTAGCCAGCATTAGCTTTGAGTGGGAGAATAAGTGTATTTTGTACCACTGGTATAAAAGACTCTGTATTTCACTGGTAGGAAATTCAATTCCCACTATCATGAAGGTTAAGAGGCTCCTCAGAATATATTCTATACCTACCTACACACCTTAGTCTACTTCAGAACGTATTTTTAGTTTGGGGAACCTATTTACCCTCAAAACCCAGAGGTACTTTAAAACAACTGTGAGGAAAATACCTGTAATCAAAGGATACGACAGTTAATATACAGAAATTACAACAGTGTGGAAAATCTATGCTGCACAGGAAAACGAAATTACTGTGTATGTATCTACCTTTGTGAAAGAAGGGGTTGCTGGTTGACAGCCACCTCAGTGTGAGCCAGCAATGTGCCCAGGTGGCCAAGGAGGCCAGTAACACCTTGGCCTGCATCAGCAATAGTGGGGCCAACAGCGCCGGGGCAGCCGCCGTGCCCCTGGTGCTCGGCACTGCTGGGGCTGCACCGCCAGCCCTGCGCTCAGCGCCGGGGCCCTCCCTGGGAAAAGCACATGGAGGGGCTGGAGCGTGTCCAGCAAAGGGCAGCAAGGCTTGTGGAAGGGACTGGGGAACACGGCGTTGTGGTGCAGGGCTGAGAGAGCCGGGTTTGTTTAGTCTCGAGGAGGCTCCGGGGGGACCTCATTGCCCCCTGCCTGCCCCACAGGAGGTGCAGTGAGGTGGGGCTGGGCTCTTCTACCCTGCCTGCAGTGAGAGCATTAGAGGAAATGGCCTAAAGCTGAGACAGTGGAGGTTCAGATCAGATATTAGAAAACAGTTTTTTAACTGTTAGGGTGCTCAGGCATGGGAACAGGTTGCCCAGGGAGGCAGTGGAGTCACCATCCCTGGAGGTGTTTAAGACGCTTCTGGATCTGGCACTGGGTGATGTGGTTTAGAGGTTACAGTGATAGTGCTGGGTTGAGGGTTGGACTTGATGATCCTTAAAGGTCTCTTCCAACCTTGAGAAATCTATCACAGAAGGAGATGTGATAATTGGGCACTGCAGTCACAGAAAGTGAAAGGCAGCAATACTGTACTAAGAAACCCCATTAAACATTAAAGGCTATCAGACATACCAGCAGCACGCAGCATTCCCTTGGCGTGCACTGATTGAGACCGAGTACACCAGATGCTACTGCTTCATGATGTGCCACTATTTTCTGCTGCTCAAAATGTAATGAGTGTCTTTTCTATGCCAGGAGTAAGGTACCACTGTATCACAACCCAAAGAGCAAGGCTGAACCAACACATACACCAGGAAAATAGGATGGTAGACTGAATTATGTGTATGCACATTGGTATGTACACATGCACAACAGCAATACTGTTCTTACACACTGTAAACAGTCCTTTTATATAAATACAGCCCTTTGGTGGAGGAAAACACATTTTCCTTGTGGGATAATGAAAAACAAAAATGAAGAAATGAGAAAAATACATCAGTGTACTGCAGACACATGGCTATGGGAGATACAGTCACCTGTTTGTACCTTAAGAGCTTTTAGCATTCAGTATTAAGATGCACATGACAGCAATTCTTTGATGCACCTTTTAAAACATGCCAGGCTACTGTGAATATTGAATAGTATTTTACAGTCTTTTTTTTTTTTTTTGGGGACACACACACACACACACACACTAGCATTACTAAAAGGATTTGCTGAGTTTACACGCAAGCAATTTGTCTTTGAAAGCCATCTCTCTCATTTCTATCACACAGACCCAAAAGGTTTCTTCTGACTACACTACGCTCTTACAGCATGAGATATTGTAGATGTGAGGGCAGCAAATTAAGCATGTCAAAAGTGTCGGCAGCACAGAATCAGAGAGTGTTGAAGAGGTGACCTCATGAAGCCAGCACAACTCTCGCTTTGATGCAGGCAATTTTGTATAAGGTGTTCTGTCCAAACTGAGAAGTCTTGCTTACACTGAAGTTGCTCTTACACTGAATTTGTCTGGATTGCATACAAGAATGTTCGCACAATGAAGATCAAGATTTTTTTTTTTCCTTCCAAGTCAGTATTTCCAAACAAATTCAGGGCAAAATGATAACAAAGAGCTTTCCAATTTGGGATTTATTACTGTTTAATAGCACAGAAACAATGTTGCCTTTAGAACAGAGATAATAAAAATTAGGATTGCTTTCAAACCTACTACCTGCTAAAAAACATTTGCCCTCTCTTCTTTCTAGCTCTTCCACTTTCCTTGCCACTCCCATTTTCAGAGTGGGTTACATGAAAATAACTTTATCATATGAATGACAGGATTTTGAACCATGGTATTCTGAGCTGATTTTGGAATGTCATTTGCTAACAATGTAAAATCAATAAATTGTGAGTGTGAATCAAAATATTTAACTTTCAGAAAAACATATACAACAATCTGCTGCCATTTAAGACAAATTACATTCTGCCAACATGAAAGGAACACATCATTTAATCCAAAATTATTTTATAGCAAGCATTTACATAAAAATGCAATTATGATGACATCACACCCTCATCCATCTAAAGGGTGGAATTTTTCAGGCACAAAGAAAGTTTGACAGTTACGTAGTGACAGTCCTGATAAATACTGTGATTCAGTAAAGCCCTACAGAAATCATCTGACTTCAAGTGTGCTGGCAGTTCCAGTGAAAGAATGAGACTGCTGAGGTGCCAAAAGAACTTGCTCCATTACATGACAGACACAACGAAGTCAGAGCTTTTGGACCTGGTTAAGTTTCCTATATTCTGTACACAAAGAGAACTTCAATGCACACACTTGGGCAGAAGAGAGTTCCCTCTGCTCTGCTCTGCCATCAGTCTCATCTGTTACAGTCTAGCAGAAATACCAGGCCTTGGAAAGAATGAAGCTGCAACACATGGCAATTCTTGGGATGGAGAATGAACCACTAGGTAACTGCTCCAGACAGAACTTACACAAGGCTTCCAGGTGCCCTTACAATCAGAAGAGCCTGGAAGACTCATATTCCAGCTCCTGAACTGCCAGAGCACAGATGGGGTGCAGTCCGTGTCCCACCCACTGGGAGACATGGCAATGAAATCATCTTCCTTCAGAACAGGAACCAGAAGGAATCTTCTTGGAATGTTAGAGCAAAAGCTCTTCATCTGTCTTAGTACTTACATGAGCTTGAAAGAGCAGGGAACAATTTAAAAACTACCTTTAACATTGAAACATCTGAGCACGATACTTGGAATGTGCAACACTGTCAAGTTAGCAGATTTACTGACCCCTTACTCTTGGATCTCTGAGTTTTGAGCATTTATACCTGCAGCCTGCTCCTGCTTGAAATTATTTTAAATTATTTCCTTACTGAGATATGACTCAATAGTCATGATGACACAAATTTTAAAACACTCATAATATGGAGAAAAAAAACCCCTTCCATAAATAATTAACAAACCCCCACAAATTAAATAATCAACATGACCTTTAGTAATAAAGGTGCTTGTGCTTTAGGTAACATTTTACTTTCTCTATGAAGGACAAAAGCTCTTTATAACTATCCACTTGGGAAATGTTCAGTCTGTAACAGTGAAATACTTGAACTTTATTTTAATCTATGTACCTGTTCTTCACGTAATAGGTAATTTAGGAACTTATAAAGTACCTACACAGTATCAATTGCATTTTGGAACTATATTTTATCTTATAGTGATCAGCAAGCACTTACTTAATGAAATAAAACTTGCTTTTTGTCCAGTTCCTACTGGAGACAGTTGTTTTAAATCATGAAGCAAGGACAGCAAGAATGTAACAATTTCTCTGAGTAATTGTTTTGGCATACTTGTTCCTGTATGCATTGTTTATTTTTCTGAAAGTATTGCTTTATAACTGGAAAATTACTAAGCTGTAAACTATTGTTTTATCCTTCTGAGTGGCCAGTGTTTCTGTTTTTGATAAAAGCCAAGTTTCAAACAGTTTTCAGAAACATAGGAAAAAACCTAACTGTCAGTAAATGTGCTTATATTGACCGTGACATTTTCCTCTATGATGGTGCCAACATGTCAGAAGGAGAGGATTGCTTTCAGACTTGAACAGTTTCTTTGTTGCTGAAGTGAACTCTGCTTGCTGCCATATTAGTATCTATCAGTAGCAGAGAACCTCCAATATCTGCCATTACATGTTGAAAAAAGCAATTATTTTATGTGTACATTAGCAATTTATTTTATATTTTAATCAATTTGGAAATGTTTTTCAATTCTGATAACTACTGACTAAATTAAGGACTCTCCAGGAGTACTTACAAGCTATATTTAGGACAAAATACTCATGTGAATTTACCTATGAGATGTATGCTCACAGAATGTATAGATAAGAACTTTCAACAATGAGGCAGAGGTGTAAGCACACGTGTGAGACAGCAGTAAAATGCCTGGTTTTGGTGTAGGGAAACGTCACCCCCAATAAAAAAATTCTCCTATTTCCCTGAAAATGACAAACTTAGTTAAGATTTTAATTCATCTTGCCAAAATGAGCTTAAGAAGATGGTTTGACACAGCTCCCTGAAGTATGTCCCTCTGTGACGAAGTAAAAACATCTCTATGTGCTCTCTCAAGTTCAGCATATAGTTTTACAAGAGTTTATTAAGCTCAAGGAGTGAGATGTATATATTTAATTATACTGAATTTATACCAAAATTTTGGAGGAAATACTAAACATCATCTGGGAGACACGAGCCTAGAGATTTTATTACTTTGATTAATAATTCAATCTCTTTTGCCTCTGTTTACCCACTTGCAAAATAGTTATAATGATAAATACACCTCCATTGGCAGAACCAGTGGGAGGTTTAATTACTTAACATTACTGAAATGACTGAAATTCTATGTTGAAAGGTATTATAGAGTATAGGGTATTACCATCAATAAAATATAAGCTGCAAATCAAACAAGCTACGATAAAGAGCAAGCCACTTCATTTTTCCTAGTATCCCAGAACCACTCTGCCACACTTTCACTTAATTGAAAACCAATTTAATCCTTACTGAAAAAGCAAAGCATCTTAAAAATTTTGTTAAATTGCTGATTAAAGGGAGAAAGTGTTTATTTCACCTTTCATCCTTCTAAAGTAACTCTTCATTAGGTTTGTCTAACTCATGTATTAATATGAGGATAATGTCGTGTTTAGACCAAAAAGTAGATTTAGACATACCTATTATTGCTTAATGAAACAATACCCAAAAGTCTAAGAATTGGCAACAGTATTATTAATGTTGTTTGAAACAATGAGATAACTGGTTTTCAATCTGAATTTCCACATTTTTGAGCACAGTCCCAGGATCCTTGTCCTTGCAAATAAGCACAGAGTAAGGTATAGTTAATTTAGGCCCTTGACGATTGCGCACCATTTGCTTTTCTGCGTATGGCTAGTTCCATTAATATAATGTGGCATCTCATTAAATATGTAAACATCAGCCATATGTTGAATTCATTCAAGTTTGCTGTGTACATAATATTTACAGTGTATTAGTAAATTGGGAGAATCTATGTAACGACAAATGCATAGAGAATTTCTAATTCTCTAGACAGTTAATCCTCAGTTTGAAAGCTCTCTAAGCAAATACTTAAAACAAGTCTATTTCTTGCTTATCCAAACAGCCCAGAACAAGAAGAGAACAAATAGGAGTATCTGCTTAATTAAATGTGCTTATATCAGCACAATGGTTTGTTTTACAAACACAGGTTAAACACTCAAAGGGTGAAACAATGACTGACCATTGATGTATTAGTAGATAATCACTACTGACTGGCTGGGTGTCAAAAGATGGTGTAAAAAGCAGATTATTTGACATGGTTGTACAAAGTCTTGTGGAGAACTATCCAAAGCCTGCATACCAGTACTGCTTAATTGGCAGTTTTGTTTTGAATAATCTGTGGCTTGAAATAATAAAAATTTCAATGTGTACACACAAGAGACTTTCGGATTATGTAATTATGCATACAACCATTGTGACTTTTGGAGTAGAGGGGAAAACTAATTTGTGCTTGCTCTGCTAAATTTATAAACACTTGTTTCCCTGCTCCCCAAAACAGAAAAAAAACCATCCACACCAAACTCTTGCTCTATACTGCTGTACATACTGCTGTACCTGTGACCTCAGAGTGCCAGGATTCCCAGATGATGCAGCAAATGTAACTGTTACGTAATATAAATAAACACATGAACGAGTCCAATGGCTTGAAAAATAAGTCAACTCCAGCATGAATTCCATGTCTTACAGATTTCCCTGTCAACAACGTGGTCAGCTATGAAACATTGACTTAAATTCAGGTTAGAAAGCAGATACAAGGTATAATAAAATATAAACATGTTTCTCCCTAAGCACTCTAATACTGAAACACTTCAGCAGAAACCTTTCTTCCCTCCCCCAACTACCTTTGAGATCTCGTAAATTATAAGAACATAGCAGCATGGGGATTAAATATTAATCAAAGTCATTACTGTCATCGTTAGAATATATTTCAGGAGCCCCAAAGAAAGAGTGTATTATTTCACTAATAAAGATCATACCAGCAGAAAGACTGCACTAATACTATAGCATGATAGGTATGAAGAGAAAAAAAGAAGAAATAATCAAGAGGTAACTCAAAAGATCTCTGAAGCTTATTGCACTGTTCTAATGCTAACTCATCCTTTCACTGAGTCTGTTCAAACAAGGCACACTCATCATGGGCAAGAGAGCTCTGTATAGAACCATGGAAGAGCACAATATATTTACAAAATGTAATTTTTCTGGGAGGAAAAAAACCATGTACTAAGAAAAAAACAAAAAGAAAAAAATTAAACTCCATCAGTGAAAATGTGGAGCAGCTCCAAAGCTTCAGTGGAGCTCTGAATTCATTCGCAGTGTGAAAGGGCTTACCCAAAGCCCAGCCAGAGCACCTGAAACCAACACTGTTCACAGGATGACACTTGTTCTTTGTACCAAAGGAATGACCAGCCTTACGGAATAATAGGACTTCCACTACTTGCAAATTAAGGTGTAAATGATTAATAAAACAAATACCTCTCCCGCTCCCCCAGGGTATTTCCTAGCTGATTTTAAGCAGCCTGCATATCCTTATGGCATATTTAATTTCATGTTTAAGCACCACTATTGTATAAAATTAAGTGCATAGTAAAACAAAAAGCTAAGAAGAACTAAAAACATAATTGGCAAAATAATAAAGGCTGTATTTCTTTCAATTTCTGACTTATCGAGTTAGGAATGTGTTAAATATTTCTTTTAAATATCACTCTTCTCACAACTCTAGCCTCAGAACCACAATTCCAAAAAAATGTCTTTCACAGCAAATATAACATTTACTATGAACGTGCAATTAGGTCCTAATCACTTGGATTAATTACCACATCAGACTTTAAAATAAAACATTTATTGCTTACACTTCTACACATTAAAATTAATTATTTAAAAGAACATTAATGTTATTGCTTGGCCTTTTAATTTTCATTATAGAAAGACTCTTGCATGACTTTGTTTCTGAATGCAAATAAATGAGGGTCAGGATCTATTATAATTCTAATAATTATTAATATAGTTGAATTGTGGACAGTCACTGAGCTCTAAACAGATATAGCATCACTTAAATTAATTTGACTAATAATAACGGCCTGTAGAATACTTTGAATACAATGAGCTACGTCAGTGTTTCACATTATTATAGTCTCAACAAGTACTTCCTCCAAATCCAAATGGGGAGGGGTAAATACCCCTAACTATTAGCTTTTTAGAGCCAAGTAATACTTACATTAAGTTCCTGTTTCTGTTGAATTCATGAGCTCACTCCTCTTTTCATGAGCTCAAACCCACTTTTAATAGCAGGACTACTACTGCAACAGGGCGAGTAGTGTTAGTCTTTTACTTCCAGATCTTACAATCTGAGGGAAAACTTCCCTGCTCAGACATTATTTTCTGTAATTATTGGAGGAGCTGATGGTTTTAACAGGGGCTTCACTTTGCCCTGCTATTCAAGATACTTGAATATTCTAAAAAAGTTTTAATTTTCTACTGAATATTTTCCTACTTCTCTACCTAAAATTGACTCCACTCCTGTCACACTATCTGCCCATCTTCAGAGAAAATCACACTCCAGATACAGGAAATATGACAAACATTTTTTTCCATTTAATTACAATGCAATATTTAGATCAATAAAAGACCAGGTTAGGTGGTCAGTGTGATGCAGAACTAACCTTCCTTGATGCGGAATATCTCTGAGTTTGCAGTGATTTTGAGAACAGGAAATCCTGGAATTTAGTGAGCAAACACTTATTTGTTCCCCAAGAACGGGTGACAACACCCCAGCAGGTACAAGGTGTCCACGGACCTTCCCAGTCTGCACAAACAGGTACCCGAGTTGAGCAGGGCACAAGTCCCTTCCCCAGATGTCACAGTGTGTTTAGTGTTGTATGTTCATGTGACATACAGCTGTGCAAACCTCGCATATTCCATTAAAACCACTAATGTCTGGCAATGTGGAATTCAGGGAATACTGAATGAGGCTGCTCACACACAGGCACCACAACGTGATTTTTGATGCTACAATTACGTGCTACTGACTTCAAAAATTCTGTGTAACGTTACATGTTTTTCTTACAACAACAGAAACATATGGGCACTATTTTGAGCTTAATGTATGACAAACAAGTGGATTTCATAAACTGCCATGTAAATGAGAATTTATAGTTCAAAATCAATTTATGGATTACAGAATACAACTACCAGTTAAGAAAATTACTGGTAACTAGTAATTAAGTGACTTCTTTGGACACATTTAAGTCTCCAAAACTTTCACTTTATGGAAACAGTGTGACATTTAAGAAGCTATTTCCAACCTGGCAATTGTAGTTTTGGAAGATAGGCCTAACCCCTTGAATCAATGACTCTCCTGTTCATTAGTGTCCAAATTAGTTTACCTGGTTTCATTCAATTTGCTTATTCTTGAAATATTGAAGGGTATAGGGGAAAAGAAGAGGGATTTATATGCATTCATGTCCTTAGAAATTGTATTTGAAATTATATAAATCAAACTGCTTTTGAAATCACGTGAGTTTTGCAATGTTTGAAGAGATTTCACATGCGAAAATAATTCTCATTATAGGGATCCAACATTAGAACATCCTTAGAAATATTCAAAATGACTGAACACAAAAGCAACCACGTCAACTTCAAATTTGCTCTAACAAACCTCTGGGAGTCCATTCCAACTTGAATTGATTCTAAAAGTCTATGGTATACTAGATCTGTGCACATTTGAAAATATGGACAAAAAGTAAGTGGACCAGCCATACAAACTTCTCAAAAATTATTTCAAAGCAGAACATCCCAGGTACTATATATACATTTAACAATCATGTAAGAAATTAGCTATTTTACCCTGAGATAAACACCACAAAATGTATACACTTTGCAAATGAACCATGTAAATGCATTAGGAGTAGAACAGCACCTCAGAGGTTAAGACTGTTCTGCAGCCCTTCCATTTCACATGGCACATCCCTGAATTCCAAATTATGAAGTCAGTGTGATCTTAATAATACCTACAGTCCTATATGTAGACAGTCCCTTAAACAGGAATGAGCTCTGTTACAGAATATTAATTAGGAAAAACGTTCCTTGCTCTTTTTTACTCTATACTTGAATCTTTGCCCATTGAATTTTGGTCCTTAAAAACAGAGAGAATAAGAAAAAGAGATATTAAAGCTATCGTAATGTATTTAACAGTGTTAACTTGTGTGCTAATTTATACACTATAACTATGATTTTCTGGATTAGACTATCACTGAATAACTTTGACAGATTAGACACACATAACACAGACAAATGAAAAAGCACACCCTTTAAAATCAGCATTTGAGCTCATGTTTCAGTGCTTTTACAAGAAAATGAAGTTGAGATCTCTCAAAATCACCTACTTAGTTCTGAGAGTTTAAATCCCTTCCTTAGGCTAAATAAACATAATTTCTACTTTTTCAACAGTGAAACAAGAACATTTTGAAACTGTATAATAAAATAACCTCATTTTAGGGAATGAAAATTATTGGTCCATGACCAAGCAAAATGCAGCACATACACTCAATGGAGAGTGTCTCAAGTTTTTGGTACATTTTTGTGCATCTGTATGAATGACATGCCTTCATTTACAGCAAAGTCTGAAGATTTGGTATTTATTGGAGCTTGCTCTCTCTTCAGAACAGCAAACTATGGAAATCAAGGATTTCCTCTTTGCTCCTGTCACTACAGTGCTTCCTGATCAACATCTCTGGTCCAACCCAGCCAGGAGTCCAGTAAGAAACCAAAGCTAGCAGAGCGGTATCAAACACTTCTATAAACAGGAAATGAAAGTGATGGTGGCAAACACCAAATCAGAGCTCAGAAGTCATGGATAAATCCTTTACATTTCTTCAACTTACTGACACTTAAAACTCTAATTTTCTTTAGGAAACACATTGAAGACACAAATCAGGCACATTCCCCAAACTTTCCCTGGAGAGCAGTATCTATATGACACTACTTTAAACAACTCCTGCAGAACAAAATTAAGCTTAAGAAGATTCCTTCTGAAGCAGATGTTCAGAACTGGTACAAATCACAGAACAACACATTACAATAGTCACGTTTATCCATAGTAATAATTGTTGAAAATCAAAGGGTTAACTAGTTGATAATTACATGAACAACAAAAAAATTATTTGACAAGATTCCACTCTCATTCCAGTCTCTACCAAAGCGTCAAATGTAATTATAAATTTTCACCAAAGATGTCAGATTCTTATGTTAATCTTTGCACAATCTGACATTGCCATTCTTCTGCTTTTATAGATGTGAACAGTTATCACTTTGTTTGTATGTCACCACAGACAACATAATCAATAGTTTTCATATCTTTCTGTTCATACTTTTTGTTAAAATGAATTTCCTGAGTGCTGCTTACTTTTGTTCCACTATGAAACTTGTTACTGCTTGAATAGAGAGTACTTAATCTCAACAATAAACATTATTATGTATGATAGAGCAGTCAGGGGTAAAAAAGAGTTTCAACATTTTTTCCAGTCCCTATTTCTAACATAGTCTGTCCTTATCAAATTAATATCTAACAACAGTGACACGAAAGCAACACAATGCATGGCTTTGTTCACTTTAGATGTACTAATCTGAAGCACAAACTGCCTTTCACTCCTTATCCTTGTATGCTCTGTACTTTTGTAGCAAGAAAATCTTACTCCATGAAGCTCAATGCAAAAAATTTGTAACTGGAAATAATTGGTTTAATAAAATATTACATGTCAGCATCAATAACCTAAAGAAGATCCACAAACAGATAGATTGCTTGTTTATTGTGTCCATACCCAAAGAGCCACCAGAAAGGCTGGAAAGGTATTCTTTCTGACCTGCCACTCAGGTGAAAGTACCATGCAGGTACATTCAGCTCTTCCTGCAGTTCTACAGCAGGACTCCTTCAGCTCCGAGCACAGTCAGCATAGTTGCTCCTCACCAGTAACAGACACTGATAGATTTTCATAAAAGTTGCAAATGACATTTGCTGAAAAATTGTTCATCATAGGATAGTGGCTTCTGTGAAGGTAAACTTGATCCTTTCTGTGCTTACCCATATACCTATTCTCCACGGATGCTATAAAGCACCACAGATGCTATAAAGCACCAAGACTTTAAAAAAAGATAACTTTTTCAATCAACCACGAGGGCACAAAACTGAACTGTAAAGAGGAGACCTTTTTTTGGACATGATGATGTAGCTAAGGTTTTAGCCTCTAGCTTGACCAAATAAGTACTGCAGACACTTGACACCCAACAGAGTCGGGATTTTCCATTGCCAGCACCCAACTGATTTTTTCCAGCATGAACTAGAACCAGTTAAGAGTTGACTTCATCCATAATTTACTAGCTTAAAATTGATATATATATATATAACAGAATACATTTATATCATGTAACTGTTAGGTTTAGCTAGAGGCAATTACTGTTATGTATCAGAAACTGCAGTCCTGGCCCTGTGTAGAGGCAGAGAAATTATGAGTGCTCCTTGAATGGAGCCTCAGGCCTGTGAGCCTATCTGTAAACTGTCTGATGCACTTTGTAAATCCAACAGTACTCAAGTCTAGTCTAATGCACATCCATAACCTCTGAGTAATAATACCACAGTATGCTTCAGGCTGCTGGAAAAGCAGATTGCAGAGAATGGGTTGCAGCACAGCAGCACTTCTGCATATGTGTAACAAAGAATCTTTGAAGTGTCTTCTGACCCTATTTACTCCCCATAAACTGCACTGAGATGCACAGGAGTTGCAGAAGTCTTCTGTAAAGTTGCTTTTCTAGTAATCTACTTTTCACAACAGTGATTGTTTATATCTCAGTACCCTGTCATACCCCTGTCTACTCTAATCTCAGAGCAAAGGAATTTTACAATATTCACTGTGAATAATAGTTCTTGGAAAATACTGAACAATTTCAAGACTGTTTGATACATTTTAGAATTCAGATATTTAACACCACTGATGATTAGTAATTTTCTACCATTACCACCATAATCATTCTATGTCCTGAGAAGAGGATACAGATGACAAGGAGTTGTTTGAAAAACTAAACTTTAATAAAACATCTTCTGAATGTCTGGAATTTTGATACAGTAATACTTTGTCTGCATTTCTGACTGCCTGTTACAAATTTGTATTTGCCTTTGGATATTGTTATGGCAAAAGAGTCTGTTCTGAGGAGATTCATACCTTGGTTTTACTACAGTGAATTATGTGTCTATTCAGAGATCATGCTCTCCTGAATGAACATCCAAGCCTGTTAAAAACGTCTGCCAACATACTGTGAAGATCTGGGAAATGGCACACCCTCACAAATGCCAGATGTAATTCTGCCCACAAGAAAAGTCAGATGGATTCCTCCAATAAATTCCTACTTCTTTTGTCTGCCTCTCCGTTGATATATGATACCACTGCAGATGTATCCAATTTTATTAAAATTTGTCCCATCACCTCTACTCCAAAAGGAGAATTTTCAAATTTACCCTGAGTTTGTGCACATTTTGTTACAAGCTGTTTCTAAGCTGAAATCCAAGCGTTAAGTTTTATTTCACTCAGTTCAGCAAGGTCTGTATCTGGTAGGCAGTCTTCTGTGCCTGTGGTTGTAAAAAACAGCTATATTTCAGTAAGAGTGCTCCTACCTCAGTAAATTTTTCACTTAGCCCTGAAGCTGGAATGATTATGTCCATTTTGGCTGAATTTGGAAATCATAATAAATAGCAGTGGTGTTCAAGCAACATCCCACAGGACTACATGCAAGCTACAAAGATCTCATCACAGCCAGTTCTTCAAATCCTAGCAGAAGCTTTGCTAAAGAACTGAACTGGAAAATAACATTCTGTAAAGCATAATACTGAGAGCTTTTCCCTAACGAGTGGCTAATAAAGTAGTTCACAACGGAGATACTGGTAAATCTGTAATTAAAGATGTCACTTAATTTCTCCATTCCAAAGAACATACCTAATGTTACAGAGTATACAGGAAACTCACGCAATTGAAAGCCAACACAGATGTGGTCTATGATCTTTGCTTATTTTAACACTAATAAAATTGTGAACAACTCTGAAAACCTTATGACCAGAAAATTATCCTGTAATAGAAAAGTATCCACTAGAAAGTTAAAGAAAGTAGCAATTCAAAGAAATTTTGAAAAGGCTTTTTGAGTGAATATTTACTATATTTACTATGAATTTAAGCACAATAATTTACAGGTAGTCATATACACAGAGAAAACATTCAAGATTTTCCTAAGGGGAAACACAGGGGAGGCTAGGTCACAATTTTTTGAATTCAGAAGTATTAAGAGCTAGGATTGAAAAAAATCTCACAGTGAACTACTCACACATTTAAAGACTGATGAAACAACTCCATATAAATAAATCCCCCCAAAAAATATTGATACACAAACATGCTGCTTGTTCATGCACAGAGTTGCTTCATGTACAGAAGCTAAGCTTTTAATTCAGCTTGTCTTTGTGTAGTATTACTACCCTGTAGAAAAGTGTGTGTTTTGTTTCTGAAATGACATTTTTGGCATTATGCCCAAATTACTTAAGATTCTGAAGATATTGTCCACAGTCATCCTCCCACGTCCAGTCATTCCTTTTACTAGTGTTTGCAGAAACTGATGATGCAGAATGTCCCTTGTGGTAAGATTTTGTATTTCACTTTCTTTCTTCTCCACTGAGGATATTAAGTTCAATTCTACTCACATTTAAGAGAGAACAGAGTGTAAAAGTTAGTGATGCTCATGGGAAGATACTTTTCAGCTTGGGATGAAGAAGATAAGAATATTGTGTGAAAAACAGGGAGATAAATTTTAACAAAAGTGTGAAAATGAATTGGGGTTACCATTTTTGTCACTGTGGTGTCACAGTTGGCCTTGCAATAGATGAGTCTTAGACTACATATGAAATTAATATACACTAAAAACTTGAAGTATTAATTACTTCAAGATAATAACATACCTAAAACCTAAATCAGATACTGCTCAAGAGCACACTGGGGATAACTAAGTATTGCTATGAGTGTCTTTCTCACATGAGAAAAATACAGTAAAGATTCTATACACTTCAGTTCTTGCAGAAAATTATCCAAAAGCATATTGGGGCTTCCTGCAGAAACAGAAAACCTCTAAAAGGGGCCTTTAAAGTTGGCAAAATCAGTAAATTTAATCTATCCACTTTCTTTTGACCTTTAAACCTGACCTGAAAAAAGTGTTCAGCAACATAAATTTGATCTCTAAAGGCTTGCTGCAGATCTCATTTTCTGCTGTTTTTCCATTAGGCATTTATGGGACTTGCTGGTGTTACAGGGGACTAGTAAAATGTCGAAGTAATCCTGCAGTTCCTGTGTATGAATTCAGCTTTTCCCTATGAGATGACAACGTTTTTTTTTGTCTGCCAGGATTTTTTCAGATACTGGAGTATAACACTAATACCATAGGTGCAATGTTATTTTTTTTTCATTTGGTAACATTAACCAGATCTAGCAGTCCAAGTGTTGAAACAAAAGAATTCTTTCCTGAGCCAATAAGGTGGCTCGGTGCACATCTGCACTAATTGAAATCACAGCATGGCTTTTCAGGATAGGAATTGTATCCAAAGCATACAGAGGATTTGACGATCTTGGTTGTGTGTTTGTACATTCTCATAAGTGCAGAGGAAACCAGCTGCTTCCATTTATGAACTGTGCTCATACATGTGCCTCAATGTACCAATGGCATACTGTGCAAGCTAAAGATCTGCCAACTGTTTTAACAAGGGAAAGGAAAGGATGGGTACAGAAGGCAAGACAATAAGAAAGAATTTATAATAAAGCTATCTAATTTTTAAGCAGCACATTCTATAATTTATGCTATAATTCTCATGTATTAGAGCTAGATGATAAAAATAACAGGTTATTACATCATCCTGCCCTTTCATCCACTGATACTTGGCCCTTGATTCTTTCCAAGTTCCCTTCTCCTATCTTTTTGGCTACTGCACTGTTTTTCCATAATACAGCCATCAACTTCCAACCCAAATTCACTTTCCACTCCTTTTATGCTGTATTAAATTTTGATGCAAATTCTTCTTTCCGAAGTGTTCTTTTCCCCTTGACTTTTCCCTGTTTGATGCTCTAATCTAATCATTCCTTCAGTACCTCTTTCAGAAGATCCTCCTCTGTATTACCGAACGTGGTTCTACAGGTTGGTTTAAGATATTCTTATGCTATCTCTGGCTCTAGCCTGTTCTGAGGTGATCATTACCAAACAAACATATTTAAGCTGATGGGAAGGACCTTTGTTTCTTTCCCCCCTCTCTCTGTTCTAGGCTTGTCTTATTCTATCCAAGTTAAGATCCTCCCTTTCAAACCACATTCTCAACTTGAATCTTGTTTTAGGATGTCACTTGAATCTTTCTAACAGGTTCTGCATAATATTTCCTTTACTTTTTAGTCACACAACCTAAACTGAGAAGACATCACATTATTCCAACTGAGCTTGAAAAAGCAATACAGATCACTTTGCATTCCTCTCATTCCTGAAATGAGTATTTAGTACTTGGCTCCTCTTTCAGGCCTTCATACCCATCTTAAACCAGGTTATCTGCAAGCATTCACCACTTCCTACTTCACTTTTGAAACAACTATCGATCTGCTTTTATCCCCTTCTGCCCCACAAGCAGGTGAAGAGCTCCCCATAAGCCTCTCCTTTTCCAGGTTCACTATAAAACTTTTAGTGCTGGAGATTCTGGGAATTCTGGGATACTCAGACCAACATCCTTGCTAAGCTCTTATTTCTACGTGCTTTCCTTACTGCACGCTCTACAACAGAAAATATTTCTTTGAGTAGCACTCCAACAGGACAGATAGGAGGGAGAGAAAGGTTTGGTTCTGTTTTACTTCATGCTTACACAGTGCTGACCACAGTCAGTCCTGTCCATACTCTGCAATTGTAGCAAAACAACAGAAGACATGGAGAGGGGTCCAGTTGCAATTTTTTTGTTAAACGGCAAAAATAAAATCACTCCTTCATGATTGACAATTTGATTGTGTAAAACCATAAATGTATTTTGATTCAAGAATTAAATACTGCACAGCAGGAGTTATACCAAAGACAGTTAGGATCCTGGCATTGTCACTAGAGAAGCAAAATCTGGTTCAATCAATGAGTGACTTTCAGTGTTAACAGAGGAAAATTAAGATTGTAGCCACATACAGCCATAAGCGTTCCTTTGAAAAAAGAAAATTCATATAATTAAAGGTGCTAGTTTCCACATCAAATTCCACTTTGGATGTGGTTAAATTCCAGCTTGGTTAAGTATTTCCTGTCTATTTAATTTCATCCTGTAGATCCAGCTGCACATAGTTATTCCACACTTCCTGTTCTAAACTATCACATAGTGCCATTGTGAGTTATTGAGCAGCTTCACTCTTTTTGATTCTTTATATGATATATCAATTACATCACCCAGAAAGGGCTTTGAGACTCTCTGGGAAGTTACCAGAGGTGTCACGTTGTATCCCTAACAAACAACATGTAGTGCAAGTTTTAAACAAACCAAACTTTTAAAAGGTAATATAAGTCAAGTAAGAATTGTTAGATTATGGCAAGTTGTACAGATTGACTGAAAAATAAAAGCCAAATAAAAATTAATTCCAGGCAGAGTTTTCAGAAAAGCTACCTCAATTTAATCACAAATAGGCTGCAGTTTCTATGATGGTATTGAGGGGGAAAAAAACCCACAGAGATTTAGAAATAACCCCACAAGACTAAAAATGTATTTTTGTGTATTTCCTCTCTTTCATTTCTTTGCATTATATCCAAAGTAGGTGACAAAACACAAGTATGCCCTGCCAATCACTCAGTAATACACCAGCACTCTTACCAGCTCGCAAAAGACCAGTGAAGCTGAGTCCTGAGATTACAACTGGTCTGAAAGCCTCAAAAGCATTTAAAACACTGATCAATATATAAAACTGAACCATATATAATCCCCAAAGGGAATCAGGTCACTTTTATTCTACAGTAAGAAGTCCTTGACTGTCAAACTCCCACAGACTTGGTAAACCTCGGCTTACCAAGGTTACTTAGGTTGCTGCTATTTACATTTTTAAATTTGGGATTCAGTCAATTAGTCCAGTATCAATATCCAGTACCAGTATTATTCACCTATTTCCTCTGTGAGTCATGACAACTAAGGCCTCTCTCAACTCAACTCAGACACTGGGACTCTTTGATAAGCAAAAGGGCACAAGGCATCTTTTAAAATCTTCTGTGGTTACATATGGGGAAAGAAAAACAAATAGTGCTCTATCCATGAGCAGGTAGCAGGTGGCACGCAAGACCATGACCAGAATTGCTGGTGTTTCTAAACATTCTCCACAGGCCCCTCAAACATGCAGTACTTGCTCAGTCACAGGCACCAGATCTGTGCATGAAGCAAGGAAAAATGTTTTTGGAGGACAAGAACATATTGTCAGTGTGGATAAGTAAAGCAACAATACAGCTGAACAAATGATGAGTAAAATTTTCATCCACGTGGGAGCTGTGCCATAACTCTTTTGTCAGCTACAGCCTGAACAACCAACAGGATAATTTACCTGAAGTTGGCCCCAATTCCCACCATTCCAACTGCCCATTTCTGATTTTATGTCTGGAACATGCTTCAGGAGTTTGGGCCAGCTCAGGCCAGGCATGCTGGGAAGTGCTGTCCATTACTGCACTGGAGCTGCACTACCCAAGGCTCTGTGCTACAACCACGACCGGACGGACTCACAAGAGCTCAATTACCAATGATGCAACTTCAGCAAAGAAAAAACCCTCTCTTGACTGTACCCCAGTGATGAGCAAACCCTGCAATACCTGCATCAATCAGTCTCTTCGGTCTTTCCCTTTCTAAGGGCTGTCAGAGCTTCTACAGTGAAGCCCTCAGTGTGCATCCCCTCTAACCACACAATCTGCTGATGAGCACAGGATTCTTGGGAAGGAAAAATGGCATGGATGTAACTTCAGCAGAATTCATCCTCCTGATGGTGATGGTTTATTAAAAGGAAAAAACTCTTCTTAGTATATATACAGTTGGTAGCTTTTCCCCTTGTAACCAACATATAGAAGCATTCTAGTTTCTGCCTACAAAGTTTAGAAAAGGTCCATCTACACAGCACTGCCGTTTTCTCAGGAAACCACTTTTCTATTGTAAAAACTGAGATGCCATAATTCAAATGTTTTGAAAGAAATTTATGTTTTTAAACAAAGTCAGTGCTCACTGTGCCTCAAAACCAGGACAAACACACAAGATCAACATATGTTGCCTATGATACCAAGTTTCTCACAAGGCATCAAAGGTTTTGGATGTGGTTGAAATATTGGTAGAAAAAACATTTTCTACCAATATCAGGGACAACATGTTAGTAAGACAAATTACTAAGACAAAGACTTGCTATGATTCCTTCAGCACATTTCAGACTGATGGTCCACAACAGTGAAAGACCTATTGGTTTTACAAAGCAGATCAATGCTTATATGTAGTGAACAGCTTCTCTTGACTTTTGTTGTACAAATTACGAGTTGCTCTGGAGAAATGGTAACAGCACACTAAGTAAATGTAATTTCTCTTTTGTTTACACTTCTGTAAATCACACTACTTGAATACCAATAAACTTTCTCTGCTCAAGTGAGGAGAAATAAGAGAACTTAATACCCTCAAAAGTTGCAAACATGTAAATACATGTCTATGAATTCATGAATGTAAAAAAGCCCTGAACACAAAGACTCAAACTGGGAGACACCAGTTCTCACATTCACCTTCAAATCAATTTTTCTGTAACACACACAATGTTTTACATCAGTGTAACTTAAAATTTACTTTATTCTTTCTAAATATATTTGCTGATGTAGAGAAACATGACCAAACAATACGTCTCCATTTAGCAGTGGAAACACAGAAATTATATTTGCTTTTTTATTAAAATAACATGTGAAAGATGTATTACAGATTGAACTTCCTTTTGGAAACTTTAGCTGCCCTGGGAGACAACACAGCCTATAATATTTCTTTACTAAGAATATCCATAATAGTTTTGGAAAGGTCTTAAAATAAAATCTAAAATATGCATGAAATATATGTGTTTCATGAGGCTTTTTTTTCCCCTGCCTTTTCCTTATGAGCTCTAAACTGCCAATTTTAATGTTTTAATATTTAATTCAATTCAGTTAGTCTTTTCACCCTTTGCCTTTTAGAACTTAGGAGAGAAAGGTTGAAAAGTTAAAGAAAGGGGGAATTTATCTAATTAAATGAAAATCTTTTAATGATGTTATGAAACCACTCAGAGCAATGTTTTAGATTTGCTCCTGCTGTTGTTTGAAGCTGTGGTGTTAAAAATGCCCTGGTTAGAGTTACAGACTGTTCTAAAAAACTGTGAGGAATTTATGTAGGATTTAAAACAGACACATGCTTTTAAAGTGGAGAACCTTCAAATACTACAGCTAATCCACACAATAATTCAACAACCAACCATGCTCAAATTCCTAACAGATACCATATGCAACCTGTAATAAAAACTGCATCAAGGTATTTCAAGCAACGGGATAATTTCATTTTCCAGTTAAGAGCCCTATTTACTTTTAATTAACAAACTCTTATAAGGTGCATGAAAATTATTTCACCATTTTGCATACAATGCTTATAGTGAAATGGCTCCTGAAGATATTTTACTTTCTAAGGAGATTGGGTTATTATTAGAATTCATCATGATAAAATTAGCCATCACTTATCCAAATATACTTGACAACCATATACCACAATGATATCCTCTGTTTTCTGTAGCTACAACAAAAAGAAAGACGGGACAAAGTGGCCCATCTGGTTCAGAAGTAGCTAAGGCACAAGTTAAAAAGCAGTATAAAAAGCAACCTCCAGATTTCAATGTCATGTATCCTGAAATGCAAAATGGTGCTTTTACAATATAGGAACAAACTGTAAGGATACACTGAATTTAATGGTTTAGCCTTTACATTTTTCCATCTATTTTTTCATTCTAATATTGCCTCTCTCAACATCTTCCTCTTCCCCAAGGATTACATGTCTTCTGGAATTGGACTTTCTCACAGGAATAACTGGTAATAAAGCTGGACCCAAATTCCTGTAGCAGTTAAAAAAATGTACTTCATACAAATAACAGGATGTAATTCCTCTTTTGACTGTCTCTTTGCTTAAGCAATATATTTAGTTGGCTAAATAATTAGGCCATTGCTAAATGTGAAGATTTTTCAAATGTGAATCTAATTAGCCTACGTTAAGAAGGTATTTCATGGGAAATTATTTTTTTGCCTTCAAGGAGATGATTCTACACTCAGTGAAATTGTGTCATCTTATTAATGCTCAGTTTGTCTGGTATAGGTCCTGAATGATTTACTCTTGTACTCTGTTCCAAATTACAGATTCGCTAGTTCCTGAATACTAGCAATCTCTACCAAATTTCTCAGGATTATTATCAAAATGCTAAACAAAGCAAAGTTTGACAGTATTAATATATTAAAAAAAAATCAGTAAGAAATTCCATTATGTCAAATGAAAAACTTCATCACATAAATGAATTATTTCAATGAATTGTTCAATATCATGATGAGAATTTGATGCTCTTGAATGAAGAGATTCAACCTCAGACCAAGGAAGTCCATAGCTGCTATCAGGATACCAGACACATTTTCTCCCCCCATTTACTTAAAATATTTAAGGAATATCTGGCCACTGTCAGACACAGGGTAAATGGCTAGGTGTATTTTTGCCATGGTCTACTATGATGTAGTTTGTTTTGCAGATATGAGCAGTTAAAAAGATTTTAATGTATCCATAGGCGCAGCAGCCCTTTATTCTATGAACAGATTATAATTCAACACAGCACAAGTATTTAATAAACACAGCATGCACTAAACAAAGTATTTAAACTGTTCCATGAAATGCCAAGAGCTAAGTGCTAATTCAAAAAGAGAAAATAACATGACGGCAGTACAACTCCAGATAGCAAAAAAACCTCACACTGTCCACCTGAGGTGATCATAGTATTTTTCAGCAACACTCATGGGAGTACAGGAAAAAAGGAAACAAATGAATAAATAAGCCACAAGACACAAAAATAATTTACCCTGATTAAATCACTTTCTGATTAATTCACTTTATGATTAATTAAGCAGCCTGAATTTTGGGAGCTCACTGTTTCTGACTGGCCACATTCAACAATTCACAAAGCTTGTTTGGACTGCGGAGTATCATTTCCTCTGCATTAACACTTCCACAAACTTCAGCAACTTGCTGGTGTTCACATATCTTAAATTATTTGGCACATAATGCTCTACTTCAGCTGTGACTTCCCTTAAAGAATTACTTTTCAGAGTCCAATAAAGAATAAAATTCTTATTCTTACAAATTAAACATTCCAATTAAAGTATTTCTAAATTATTGCTTAATTCCAGGTTTGAAAGCTGTGTTTCTATGTATATAGAAGCTATTCAATAAATGGTGTTTTGTCTTTCTTCTGAAGTTGTTTTATGAACAAATGAAGCAAAAATGATCATAAAATGATGAAGTGAATTCTAAAAGCAAAATTATTGACTTAAACTGAAATGCTTTCCAAAGGTTTTTAATTGCCCTAAATTTGTGAAAAACTACCCAGGAGATCAACAAATTCATATCAATGAACTGCATTATACTATTGAGAGAACCCTTGGCCTCAAGCCAGAGAGAACAAATAGAAAGGACCATTTTCACTTGGCTGCAAATTATCAAAAAGCTAAGAGAAAGCTATGGAGTTAAAGTGACATGTTTGTATGGTGGGAAAAAGATCAAATATTGATCGTCCAAGCTGAGGTAATTAGAGCAGTTGTCAAGGAGATGGGATGCATGTCGTTAGCCCTACAGAAATGCATCTTTGTTTTATATTGAGCGAATTAGCTGTTCAGCAGTTGGCAGCGATTTTTTCTTTTCTTTCTTTAAAAGGCCATACACCATTCAGTAGTAACATATTCCTTCAATTCAGATTTTTTAAAAAAATAAACATACACAAATACACTTTAAAAGCTTCTTCTAAATATTGGAAGTTTTTCTACACTGACTTTTATGGATATTTTGTCAAATGGATCTGTAAGACTTTCATCTCCCCATGCTTATACCAGTGTAAAATATCAGGCTGTAAATGGAGAGAAAGATGCATGGTGTGGAAATGAGGCACCTGCTGTTTTATTAAAACTCTTCAACCTCACCCTAGGTAGTAAGTCCTTGCAGATTAATGTCAGTCCACCGAGGACTGGAAGCTCACACGGCTATGGACACCACAGAGACCCATCTGCTGGAGCTGGTGCCACTCGTGTATTTCATTCAGCAGCCAACTGCTGCCGCTTCCCCCACAGCCCAGCCTGTGACACCATGATCTCCGTGTGCCTCCCCCCTCCTGCAGCACCTGGAGCTGAGCAGGCCCCGTGTGGGCAGCGGCACCCTCTGTGGGGGCTCTCGCTGTGCCAGCGATGGTGCCCAGGATGTCTGTGCCACGGACCATCAGAACAGAACACAGTGCCTTCCAGAAACACCTGACTGCAACGTCACCAGAAAGACACAGCCCACCCTGCCAACAGCTGCAGCCCTGCGAACTGGGTTATGTACTTCAGTCATCAAATCTGTATCTGTATCAACAAGGAAAACCCTGACTGATAAGACTCGTAAGTAGGAATGTGGGAACTACATGCCCCAGGTCTAATCTCTTCACACAAGTGGTGTTTCTGATAGACATTTACTAAATATCTTTACCTACTGGACTAATGGCAAAAAAACCCTCACCCCAAAAACCCAAAATCAGTTCCTCAAATGATAACCCCAAACGATAAAAGGTGAGAGGTAAAAGACTTCAGTTCACAACTGTAAAATGGCCTCAGGAAAAAACAACCCATCTGACACCTAAGAACTTCTATCTGGAACTTAATTTCCTATCTCAGGAACTTCCCTTCAGCATCATACAACTATTAAAGTGGCTTCATACTTTCAGTTTTAAGAGTGTTCTCAGTTATGTATGGTTTTGGGCCAAAATTTGTCAGTGCTGGATGTCTCCTTTAAGCTAAAATAATCTTTCCAGGAAATTTTAAGCAGAGGACATGAAAGGAAGGCATGCAGTAACTCTGACTGGAATTCAGTTATCCATAGGATGACAAAGATGGGAGGAATATGCTTAATGTGCTGCTAAAATATTTTTTTTAAATAATAAAGACTGAGAGATAAGAATTTGATCAAGTCCAGCAATTTATTTTTCCAAAGACAAAGTCACCTCTAGAGTGCTATGTTGCAGACATTTTTCTCACAAAAATCTGATCTAGAAACCACCTGACAAGAGTACAGCAAACAGCCACCTTTCAGCAGAACACTGAACTAAGCCTCAAAGCCTTGTTTCCTTACTGTGAGGAACCCAGATTTTTATTTTACACACATATCACCATTTTAGAGTTTCAACAGTAAGCACAAATTATAGATTTTCATAGTGTTTGCAAGAATTCAAAAACATTTTTATAAAGGAAAAACAAAACACAGCTGCTCAATCCATCAATTAAAAAAAAAAAAAAAGCCTCAGCATACTAAAATACTCAATGAAATAGCTGTTTTTACTGTTCTGCCATTTCTTTAGTTTTTTCCAGGTAATTCAGTAAAAAGAACTCGCTTCAATAGAAGCTGACCAGGTACTGGAGTTGATATTTTTTAATGAGTCTCTGTTTCTTTTAAGGAGAGCTATACAGAATGCACAACCCTTTTGCTTCTTTTGGTCATTTACTCTTCCCTACTCAGAAACAGATTCCTGGAATATCTATCTGCTGGAAAAGGAACTAATTATAACCACTTAGTTTGAATACTACTCCTCTTACAAAAGACAATCTAAAGAAACAACCTGAGTCAAGTACAATATTTCATTAGCCTAGATGCCATGGGGCTCCATAACACGGCAATGCTTTATAAAGACTACTAAGCAATCAGCCCTGAGACTGCAGGACCAGCAGCCATTGCTCTGCACACCTGTAGGGCCATTTCCCTGTGTGGCTGTGCCGGAGCCACTCTGGCAGTCACACCTGGCACCACCCGTGCCAGAGCCACTCTGGCAGTCACACCTGGCACCCTGCGTGCTGGGACCGAAGTCCCTTCGCAGCAGGCGGCTCCAGTGCCCCGCCTGACTCCCTGCACATCCCACACTCACATGCCTGACCAGGTTTCCTCACCGGCTCCACCCCAGGTTTCCCTTAGCAGAGTGCCAGACGTCCAGAGCCTTTCAACAGTTTAATCTTGGTGCAGTAACTAAATAACCAGATAGCAGTTCGAGCTGGTGCCTCTGAGGAGGCACCGCAAACAAAGGAACCCCGGGGCTTTTCTATCTTCACAGTTCATAGGTGAGGGGAACTCTGGGGGTCCTTGGCTGTGTGTCTCAGAGTCCAGTCACCTGCCCCTGCCACAGGTCCCCAGGCCCTCTGTTGTGCAAAGGGTTGGCAGCTCACCTGCACTGAATGTATTCCTTTACAATATCCTCCCTGACATCCATCAGTATCTATTTCACATTTGCATTCCTATCATATCCAAACTTGATAAACAGTCTTTTTCATTCTTTCTGCCACTAGAATTTGGTTGAAAACATGATGATACCAAAGTAAAAGCTATCCTTCAGATTATGAAAAATTGTCCAGAAGAACAAGTTCTTGTTCAGATTATTATAGAATTTTGTTTCCTCACTGCATATAGAAACAAAATGTATTTCTCATTTGTCAGTAGAATAACAACTCATCTGGTTCATCCTAATGGACCCCCAAATTTGATATACCATGAAAATTAAAAGAAAAACAACTCAAAAGACCAAACAAACGACTAACCCAATAACCATTGAGCACAGCTCTGATATTCCACTTTCTTGTATCATATACTTGGTCAATACTTGTCACACATAACAGCACAATGATTCACAGTAGTCTTGTCCTTCTAAGACATTATTCTTATGAAGTATAATGTAAGGTGATACTTATCCTTAAAAAGACATGCCCAACAGGAGCAATATAGTGGTAATAAAGCTCTATCATGAAGAATACTGTATGGATGCTGTCAGTTAAATGTTGAAAGATGCTGAATTTTTAATGTAAGCAACAGCATATTTACTGTATTGCCATCTTGATCAATAATTAAAGTATACTTGTCAGAATATATAAACAAGAGACATGGTTTCAAATACCTTCAATTATTATGTTTGTTTACTTGCTTAATCCAAAACCTGATCATATTTACTCATTACTGAACCTAAGAGTTTCAACTGCACAGTAAATACAACACATTGTGTTTGACATAATGAGACCTTTAGATCTGCAGAGTATTTCTGTTTCAATACCAATACAGAAATTATGATTCCTCTGACAACATAAGCCAATTTTTGGCCAACGAAATTGTTTCAAAAACAATCAGCTCTTACTTACTACAGGCACAAGGCAGTTGGCCTCTGAATAGGAACACGAGAAGGGCACAATATTCCTCTCCATGTCCTGCTCACAACAGTAGACCTTTAATCTCAGGTGCCACAAACTGCATCAAGCTCCCAAATGTCTCAAAAAAGAAAGCCCAACAACAGGCTCTCTCTGCATCTGCTTAACAGAAAGGTCAGACAGTTCAACAGCTGCAGAAGAGAAATCATAAGGTGGCAAGCACTGCCCTTTAGTGGTTGTAGAAATCCTCACCCATAAAGAACACAACTGCTAGATTATCACAAGGAGAAACAAACCTTACTGTTCTTTTCTGGGAAAATCCCAATACATGCTCCCCAAAGCTAAAGATTACAGTAACACACATTTCTCAACAGCAAGAAAACTACTAGTCTCATTTCAATGTGACAAATACTTCAGCAGGGGTTTTGGGGGATATGTCTAAATGTGCCATGGTTTCTGATTCATCAAACTACAGAGCAGGGTAAGAAAGGAGTAGGCTTGAGAAGACAGGAAAAGAGAAGAGCTGAAATTAAAGAGAACAAATTTATTTGTTCATTGTTGTAACACTGAATGCTCTAGGATTTTTAAAAAAGTAATATACTGTCATGTAAGACATTAACAACTTTTGAACTACTCTTGATGACTATCAGTATTACTAGGCACACAAGTAGCTTTGAGTACTGAGCCCTTAAATTTCTTTTTCAATTTACTGAAATTTTCCTTTAGGTAACTTCACATTTGTTTCCACACTCATGCTTTTGGATGGCCAGTGATAACAGCTGTTTGACTTAACAGAGTATGCAATGCTTCAATATTCTTCCACAGTTACCGTTCATACCACGGGCAGTTCCAAGACTGCAGCTATTACAGAAAACAGCAGCATGAACTCTGAAAGCCCTGATCTATGCTGCCTTTACCTATGGGCCAATGGCTGCCACTGGTTTTCCTCAGGTTGCTGTGAAAAATTTAAAGTTTTAGTAGAAGTTTAAAGACCATTTGAGGGAAACACTACCACATTTAGGCCAGTAATAGTGGGAAATGAAATTGGTTCAATTTTAAGGTCTTCTATGGACTAGCTGGCCACTCATGACTTTCATGTAAGCTTTGTCTTCTACATGTGAACAGTATTCCAAAAGTGTGCTGAGATGTTCTAACACAAGAGTTTTGTTTATTATTCTGATGCATCACGCACAGCAGATTTTCAGCTCTGAAGATAAGACCTTTTATATTAGTTATGCAACAAATTAATCTCTAGGACTGCCAAATTTTTGTCTAAAGTCTCTCATTAATCTTGCTCACAGTAAATGAACGAATGCTATCCTATATGCTCCTCAAAGCTACACTGAAATGATTTTTACTGTGAAAATTCCAGGTACACATTCAGAATTACAGCAGATGGCCTGTTGGCCCTGAAACTACCAAAACTAGCACCAGTTCCACACTTGGAGATACAGAACATGAAAGTGCTGCATCTTCCTGGTGATTCTTGTATTTCAACAACAATCACTTAGTACATTTCTTTTGCCTCTATCTTACCAGTAAAACCATTCGGCAATTTAGAGGACACCACAAAGAAGGGTGATGAAGACACAAAAGTTTATCACATGCAATTTTCACTTGGAAAAAAAAAGGATTGAAGAGGAACCCCTGTGTCTGCTTCTAAGTTACTACTCTACAGTAAATACTAGTTTATTATAGTATTAGGGTGGCACACAGTTAAAAATATCAACACTATCCTAAAACTCTCTGTTATTTCTTATTGTGCAAATAGGAGCAGATCAGTACCCCATGTATTTGCAGAAACATTTCATACTCACCCTGTGACTGTGCAGACCATGACACAAATTCGTAGTTCCTGTCAGGCACTTGTCACCTGATTTCTTTTGGTATTTCAACACATTTACCTATATTCTTATTACATAGCTATTTTATAATTTTGAGTACAGAATGCCTGTCCATGGTATTTATTATAATGAATTTGGTAAAAATGGCATGCATTGAGAATCCAGTGTCTATTGAAAATTATGGTAGCTGTCCACAGTTACATGCTCCACCAGGAAAAGACCAAGTAATAAGAAAGCCTTCACACTCATCTTGCATCCCATCTGTGACTGGAACACTAGAAAATGTGCTTTAGCTTCATTATGTCAAAAATGAATGTTCTAAACCTACATTTGTCACAGGACCTTTTCTAGGTGTGTAATATATGTTACCAAAACAAAAGGCAGTTTTATAGTATTTTCCCAAAGGAAGAAGATGCATCTTTTTAAGAAAAAAAAATTCTAGACGTACAGAACTTGTATTTTCTCCATCTCTCTCCTGTACAAAAAACCCCTTAGATGTTGCAGAGAAGGGATTTTAATAGCACAGTCCTGTTCAGAGATGGAATGAAAGTTTAGCTCCTTTTTTCTCTTTGATTATCTCCAAAAATAAAATTAGGAGAAGCAGCATAATGATAAGTACAGCAGTATTCATGCATTAACAAGCCATTGACCAGCAGATGAAGTAAGAAAATAAGATAGCATGGCTAATTAGTCCTTAAAACATGCATCTTAAAAGAGATTATAACTTAAAATACTTATTTGTACTTCAAAAAAATTATCCATTCAGTTATTCTGACTATTTCCTCAGAGGTAGCACAGTGAGCCTGGATTCATCCTGTTTAAAATCTGTAAAACCTGGCATTCACTGTTCTACTGGATAAAGCACTTGTGAAACAGAGGCAGTCAGCTGGGAATATGAGGCAGAATCTTTGGCATAACTTAGTTAATGAATCTGGGCCATGACATCCAGTGGAGCACTTGGAGTATCTAAAGAATACCAAGGAGTTAAAATTCTATAAACTTTAAGTTATTACAGGCTACATTCCAAAAAGCATGACTTCCAATACTTGAGCATGCAAGCCAGATTTCATTTCTGGCTCCATCTTACAATGCTGTAATAGTTTAATTCACTTGAACTAGAGATTCTCATCTACTATGGAAAACAAGAGCGAGAACAATATAAGTGTTTTATAAACTGTAGCAAAATTAATTAGTAATTGATGAGAGAGAGTAAAATCAACAGTGTCCCGCAGCAGTTCCGCATCTGTGCTGGCCTTCTTGTGAATTCTGCTGATTGCTAAAAACACACCACATTGACAGAAGATGCAATTGCAATTTTTTTGTTGTTGTTAATAACATACTACATATCACTATGATTTTTGTTATCTTTAGCTCACGTATGTGTTAGGTCTTGTGTGTGCGTGACTACGAAACAAAGTTTGCACTGACTTTCTCTATGAGCACCTTGAAGTCTGCGAGTACCAAATCTAACACTCTCCAGCACAAAGGCATCCTGAGACAAAAATAAATGTTATTTTTCATGTCTGAAAAATTACTTTTAAAATTGGACTTACACTTCCATTATAATAAAGAAAAAATTTGAAGTTACAGTCCAAACAAATTGTAAATTAGGTAAATAGATACCAGCCTGGTATCTCTAGGAAAAACAAAGTCTGAGACTCCAAGGGATTCCAGTGTATACCTGTGCACATGCAGGTAAGACCTCTGTACTCTTGCTTACATGGCCAACAGTTCTGATTATGACATCTATCATACAGTCATCACCTCTCTGAAGAACTGTTCACTGTCTTAGTCTTGAGACAGCAAAGTAGAATTTTGATTTTCAATAATGTTAAATACAATTAGATACGTACAGAACATTTTCTTGGAAGATACCCCTAATTTCTCCTGAAATCTAGCTTCATTTCTGAGCACACCACAACCATAAAAGGGAGCAATGGGACCCATGGGTATATGAGATATATGACTACTAGTAAGTACAAATGGAAATATTTGGCTGAAGAAGTTATCCCTGGGGCAAACTGTCAACAACAAGGCAAATAATACTAATACTTTGCACTTAAAACAGAAGCTGAGAAGGTTTCACAAGTGTTAGTGAATTAAACCAAACAGCGAGTTTCCAAGCCAAGGTTCTGCAAAAAATTCTAATTGCACAGCCAGGAAGCAAAGTGTTTTTAATGGGTCCTGACTCTTCATTTCAAACTTATTCTCATTCCTTCTCTTCCTCCTAATAATTCTGGAGAGAATAGTTATATTTTGCAGTTAAGAGAAGACTCACATTAATTACTTGCTTTCAGCTCTGTCACCTCTCTCATCTTTTTCACAATCTGTCACTGAACATTCAGTCACATTGAAAGCATCAATATGACACCAGAAGTGTTTTGTGAGAACTTTGTGCATGCATTGAGAAATGCAGTGAAATAACTCTGGTTTTGGTAAAAGTGAATCATAACCCTTACTGTTTACTATTACAAAGTGACAAACATCCTGAAGAGGAAATACCTCTTAGGTAAATTTTTTGAGCTCCCAAATGTCCAAATGAGCTTGTACAAAATATACTACTTACTGACATACATTAGCAAATTTGGATTTAGAACTGCAAAAATGTCCTTTATTTCTAGCCTCCATGGTTCCAGCGAGAACTTTCTAAGTAAGAATGGTTAAATAATGCAGTAGTGATTTCCTGAGTCAGCAAAGAGCCTTGGCCACCAGCTCTGCTCAGAAAGCCTCTGTCTTCATTGAGAGCTGACTGAAATGTCATTACCGCAGCTAATGACAGCCCGGTCCTTTTAGATGGAAAACCTAGAGAATGTGCTTGAATCTGAAGAACATGTGTGAAACAGGGATGATTCCTGTTCACTGTGGGAAGTTTTACTCCTCCCAACACAAAACACCTTATGTTTTCTCATTTTTCTTAGTAAGTGGCATTAACTTAACAATGTTATTTTAGAAAAGCATTCAAACAAGCAGATATTCAAGTTTAGTAGTTTCCTGGAAGTTCACATCCACTCTCAAAGTAGGTTAATGATAGTTAATGGAGGAAGAGAAACAAACTACAACATCCTTTTGTATTCCAAGACCACTGTGTGCCCATGTCTGGACAGCTCTTTCTCTACTGTTATGATGATGCATGGGAAGAACTGAAACTAGTCAGAGGGACAGGCTATCAACAGGACAAGCCCATGTGTTATGGCAGTGGCAGTAACAGCAAACCTGTCACAAATGTTGAGATGTTGTTAGCATCCAGAACGAGGAAGCTGATAAACAAAAACTTTTCTACTTAAGACAGGTTTTTTTTTCTCGTAAGAAAAAACTAAGTGTATTCTAATGGGCTAAGATTTGCAGTGATGAGGTAAGAGGTATAGCAGAAACAAGGGTGGGTGAAACACCTTTCCACTGCTTTTTCAATCATATGCCATTTTCTGATATCTACTACACAAAGTGAGCCCAATGATATTAACTGAAAATGACTGAAGAATACATATTGTAAAAAACCTGTTGAATAAGAATGAAACTGACTGCTACTCTTAAAAAACTGAATAGGGGAAAAAAATACAGAAATTACCAGATTTTTCTTTACAAAACCTAGTGGGCACTCACGTCATCTGCCTCTAAAGGATGAAAAATTTAATTTATAGTTCTACAGCTGCATTTTAATAGCTTAAGCAACTGAACCAGTTCCTTATGTATAGAACAATAACAGGCTGATTCTGCAAAAGTTAAATAAGACTTTGTCCAACTTCCAATGAGACATAAACAGACACATTTTGTATAGTCACTTTTAACAAAAAGATAAAATGCACATAGCTTTTATCCATTCTCTTAAGCAACTGCACATAAATTTTGCCAAAATACACACCAGGATTACTTTTTTTAATGAATTTACAAACATACTAAATTGCAAAAACAATATACTCATTCACTTATGAACAAACAGTACTGCCTTTGCTAAAAATGGACTACTGTTTCTGAATGTGTTTTTCGTTATCTTTTTTTATCCTGAAAATACACAGGAAGAATTACAGCATAAAATTTTCTCCTGCAAATATACCCAAAAGTAGACTCTTCCCCCTCCTCCATCCTCAAACCCAAGTTTCATTCACTGTCCAGCTGAGTGAAAGAAGCAGGTTACAACAACACAGTTAACAATTAATTTTAGAAAATTTAACAATAATTACTCTGCAATCATCACTTGTTTACAAACATGTAAATGCTTGCTTTAGTTATGTAATTAATCATAAAACAACTTAGATATTTAAAATTGTAATTAAGTATCGATTTATTAATGACACATAACACTTGTAACTAATTAATGCACACAGTTAATCATTAAGTATCTTGCTAAATGCTTATTAGGGTGTTTCTATCTGTGGACATCTGATATCTCCCTTTGTCAGCTGCCTGATACCTTCACATTTCAAAACAGCAAGGAACATAAAGGAAGGTAAGACCTCTGAGTAAGTTATTTTGTATAATGAGTATTACTTCAAATTTCATTGTGCTGCCTTACAACTAGAAACAACCTAACAGCTCCTGTCTTGGAATGCCTACAATCTAGTAACTTAAAATCTTAAAAGCAGGAAGTTCTGCTAGACCCAGATAACTTGTATTTTTTGTTAGAATATATACATATTTTCTTTTAAAAAGCATTTGCATACAAAAGTAGTTCTTTCTTAATGACAAAGCCTTTTATTGATTAAGGAAATTTCCTCTACACCAGAAATGTGCACTACCTCAAGAGAACCAAAGCGTGCAATTCATCTACACTTGACATGCATAAAATTTAGGGTGGCTGTGCATCCTGTGCAGATGGGCTGCTGTTTCTTATTAATACTGTTTTATTATTTATTCATTTTGCAGTAATGTTCAAAGCCTCTGATCTAGATTGCAACTTCATAATAGCACAGGTGATCTATCCAGAAAGGCTGGCTCCATTCCTACCCTAAAATACTACCTTCAGAAAAACGGCAAGTGATTGAGATGTGAGGTACAAGCAAAGTAATTAAGATCACAGACAAACTTCCTATTAGTTACCTACTGGTTTTATAACCTACATAAATTCCCTATTGCCTTTCCATTTCCTCCTCTGACATTGTAAATAACTTAACAATTATGTATCTTGTCTCAATTTCATGTTTTAGCTACTAGAGAGAAGAAAAAAACAACTAAAACATACTGCTCTGAATCAGAACTGCTCAATTTACTTGGTACAGCATTTCTCCCAAGGACAGCTATACAAATTTCCCACAGATATTTAGCAGCTCCAGCTACCTCCTGTTCAAGGAGGAGTGATGGCAACTGTCATGTCTCCTATGATGGGTCACTCAAAACCCTGGAGTTAAGGCACCTCCTGGTGTCTTCTGAATATAGACCTACCCAAAGAATGTCCCTCTGACTTGCCCCTGTGGGCACGCCCTGCCTATAAGTTTGTTAGGGTTTATACTTCTTTCTTATATACTACAGATTTTTAGAATGCCTTCTTAGTGTCACACACTAGGGGTTTTTGGAAGGTATTCTAAATGTCAGCTTCATCACCATGAATATTTTTGGTGTGATTTTATATTTTAACCTTCTGTATTGCTCACTTCCCCATTTTTCCCCCTCACCTTGCTCCTCATCCTTTGTCTGTAAGTCTCCTCTTTCTGCCTTTGTTAGTAAATAACTAGTTGGCATTTATAAAATAGTACAAATGTCTGGAAACAGACAGCACAGTTCATGGATTGGGAACACAAAGAAACCCCAAAATACATGCATATTTTCATTGACCCTGCAACCTGCACACACTGTTTTTCTGTAACAGCCTTATGAACATAACAAGTGTCCTCATGAACTGATTTCATTGGTTAGTCAAGTCTTCACTAATATCTTAAAATATCAGACAGAAATTTATAACTGATGGCTCACATATCCTTTACCAACTGCAGAAGACTGGATGCTAAGCTATTAAGATTATTTTATTTATTATATTAATACTTCTGTAAGCGTTCCAAATATTTCAATTAAATAGGTGGTAAATTTTTAGCAGAAAGCTAGATGAGAAGTAGCTGCTTAGTATGTTTAGGTAGGTAGCTTTTTTGGTTTTTTTTTTAATTAAATCTCCAATAATATGGTAGACATTCTATATTTTTGAATACTTTATCATGAAGGGAACCTCTACTGCTGCAAATACTGGAATAAATCTTGGTGGCACTAATGTGTAATTTATATGACAGTAGCTACATGATAGATGTCCAGAGCATCTGAGATCAAAACACTGAATCAGTCATGAGCACATGCATGTCATTATCTTAAGAGAAACAGTATGCTCCACTTCTACTTCTGAAGAAATGATTCAAATTTCATTCCAACAATGTAAAATCTTACTTGAAAATAATTTAGCTGCTTTCTCACTATGACAGAAAACAGGCGTCATGAATATCTATCAAGCATTAATTTCCACGGTGTTTGGGTTCTTCATGTTTGGGGTTTTCTCTGTCAAAAAAATTCAACAAAAACCCAACAACCTCATGATGAGCAAAGGCTAACAGATGGCTAAAATGACTGTGTTCAAGTTGTCCAGAGAAGTTTGTTTTGATCTGAGACCTTCAGAAATAAATACATATATACTTATCTCCTCCCTCAGAAAAAGGACATAAATGCAGTGTGAGCAGTGCAACACAAGAACACACAGTGCAATAAAGGTACTGTAAATAAAACATACGAAAACTTTCTCATAGAAACCAGTAAATGTGTGAAGCACAGAAGATTCTTTTTTCCAAGGAAGAAATGCATGCCGTGGGACTGGCACACTGATCCCTCTCACTGGCTGCAATATCCCTGCCCAACCCCGACATAAGACAGCATCAGCTGAGTAAGAGGCACTTACCAAGCCTCTTTGTCATGCCCTTATGATTTGAAATCCCTGAGCTGAGACAGGACAATAAATGAAATAGTTAGAATTACATGGTCGATGGTCAAAGACACTGATAAAAATGGCAAGTCCAGCAAGCAGTGATAGTTTCACATATACAGACAATTCTACCAGAGAAACATGCTTTAAAACATGCCTTACTATTTCAGGGATGCTGCCTCACTTTAAGCTATTACAGTTATCTTTCAGAACCACATGTGTAAAGGCAAGCCACAGGCAGATGCTCACACAGGGACTTGTATTCTTGCAAACTTTTCAAAATGAGCCAAATAATTTTTATTTCAATAACAACTGAGGTGCAATAAAAGAATGGTGGTAGTAATACTATGAGAGGAGGTGGAGGGGCAGGCACTGATCTCTTCTCTCTCAGTGACAGGATTTGAGAGAATGGCATGAAGCTGAATCAAGGGAAGTTTAGGTTGGATATTAGAAAAAGGTTCTTCACCCAAAGGTTAGTGGGGCACTGGAACAGGCTCCCAAGGGGAGTGGTCACAGCACCAAGCCTGTCTGAGTTCAAGCAGTGTTCAGACAATGCTCTCAGGCACATGGTGTGATTCTTGGGCATGTCCTGTGCAGGGTCTCTAGCTGGACTTTGATGTTCCTTGTGGGCCCCTTCCAACTCAGGATATTCTATGATTCTAATTTTTGCATAACTCACTGAAAGCTGAGTGATATGTTGCTGTTACAGCAAAACATGTGAAATTAATTTTGGATTTTACCTTTCTTGTGCACAAGACTTTTCCAATCATCCTTATTTTTTTGCAAAAGTATATACTACTTGAACTAGTGTTATTAATGGTACTTACTCTGCACAAATGAATATTCTACTCCAAGTGAAGCTCTGCTGGATGAAATAATGGGGCTCACATAAAGCGTAGTTTGCAGCTCTCCTTATTTGTTCCTATGTAAACTGTTGGTTGGTATTTTCCCACATAGCTGAGCATCAGGTGTTCACATACATATTATTCTGCTACCACACTTGCATTTTCTGGTAGAAGGATGAAATACAGTTCCATGATCCCTGATTGCCACAAAACTGCAGCTTAAAGGTATATCCATTTATTAAGCATAAAGATACTGAAAAAGACAGACATAAATTTATCTGACCAGGTTAACACTTAGAAATTATCAGTAACTGTGGAAAAAAGACCTAAAGGCTTGTTTAACAACAGTTCTGAAAAATCAATTCAGTTGTTACTGATGGCCTATTCCAATAAATAATCCCTTCCTCACAAAGACAAGATACTTGTTGCTTCTAAAACGTTGTTCCCAGCAGTTCTACACTGCTCATGATCATCCATGGCGGGACTGCCTGATTAAGCCTGGGTTGGCTGTGTGCAGGAGTGACACAGCTGTGCTAGTTCTTTGTAGCAACATAAGCATCTACCTGCTTCCAAGTGTCCAACTGGAGGAGATCTTCTGTGCACAACAACTGTTACCTTAGGACTTTTATTTCCATTAAGCTCTCAGTGGAGGCTGTTGCAATCTAATTTTACATATGTTTTGTGTTAGTCCCAGGTTATCCCCACCTCCTCATTACTCCTCATTAAGTTATGATAATTGAGGGTTGACTAATTGAAACCATAGGTGCAGTTTTAGAGCAAGACATAATTTTCCTGTAATAATACACAACTCCCCCTCCCTTCCTCCAGTGAAACCATGGGAAATTCAGAGACAATACTCTTCAGTAAAAAGCTTTTAAATATTGATCATATGCAAAAAGTCTACTGATAAGTAGAGGAATCATGACTTTCTTCGCCTTCATCTCCTTGTTCCTCAAAATATCAAAAGACAGAAATTTGATGAACAGACTAAAGACAGTACCATCTCAGGAAGGCAACATCCAGGAGACATAATGGAAAAAGGACATCTACCTTTGCATCTCACATAATTTTTTAGTTTCCCAGGGGATGGGTGAGAGCATTTCAACATATGCCAGAGCAGTGCTAATTGCTGCTCTAACGCATGGTGGTTGCCTTCTTTCAACAGCTGTTCTACAGCACAGAAAACAGAGTTGAAAGTGCTCCATCCTTTCAGGCCCAGATGCTCTCATCCCCTCCCTCAGCAGACTTCCAGGCTGCAGTTTGGGAAAGCCATGGGGAAAAGTGGCTCGAGGGGCTTGTTAGACTTTGCCTTTGAAGCTGCAGATCTACTGCAGAATGAATGCACCACTACAGACCTGCACTAACAGATAATGGATAAAGGCAGCTCCAATTTTATAAATAATTGAAAAAACAACAACAAGAAAACAAGCACAAAGAATATGAATTTTATATAATTATGCAAAATAGAAAAATTACAATAAGCACATTTCTTTGGAATCTTTCAAATTTAACTTTCTGTATATATAAGCATTTTTATTCAGTTACTACTCTACCATCTATCCACATTTAAGTAAAGAGATATTTTTAAGACTAATGCTTGGAAATCCAAAATAATAAGTTACGTGCATAATGGCACTAGAAATGGGTGTCAATAGATAAGTTTTTACATATATAATTTTTTTGTTGTTAAAAATTCAAATGTGATGTAGACAGAGTTAGGCCACAATGACTTGCACACTTTCATTATCAGGGCAGTTAATTCCTAACCTCTACCTTCCTCAACTGCTCATTAATATCCCTATACCATGGCCAGTTTTATGGTAGAACTATTTGTGGGGTTGCTAGGATATTGACTAAAAAAACCACATTCATTTTCTCTTTCTTTCACTCAGCTCAGTTCCCTGCTTCACTTCAGAGTGCACCCTAATAGATTATAATAGTAGACAAGTGAAAACATGAATTAAGGACAGGGAGAACACACTTGGGATACACTATCCTCCACACGAAATGTACAGACATCCTTCCCTGAAATTTTTTTAGATATATAGATGTGAAAACACTGCTTTCTTATTTATCTTTAAGACTGTATTATCTGCCATGGAAACATAGTAAGCACTTTTAAAAATAATGAATTTGCACACAGCTATACAACCCCACTCAGCCCTTGGGAAATATTTTTTTTCCAGTTGACCTAATGAATTGGTACAGAATTCACAGCTCAAGGCCTGAAGGTGTAAGACAATTAGTCCTGGTGGGCTCAGACATTCTTCTGGAACAAAACACCTACATGGCGCTTAGCGGCAGACACTGCAGGGAAGCAGGAGCAGCCTGCACTGCCATCCCTTCTGGCTGGCTCGGCCTCGCCATGTCTGTGTGTCCCCAGCAGGCTTTCAAGCCCAGCAGATCCTCAGGACAATCCTGCTGCCCTCACTGGACTCTGGTCCTTCAAATCAGCCACAGGTTCAGGTTTTGCTACGCCTGAAAATTATTCAGACCCAGAATGATGTTTCCTTCTATTCTTGCTTCTTAACTGTGTTTCCTTCATGTCTGAAGTCACTCTTGGGGATTCCTGTAACATGGAATCTCTCTTGCTTAACCAGCCCATGCATCTCCAGTTTTTTCTGTGCTTGCAGAGACCTGTTTCAGCTGCCATCCCAGGTAGGTGCCTTGGGCAGAGTTTCTCAAGAGGTCAGTGAGGAAAAATCCACCAATTCCTAGTCCTCAGGCACTCCCATATCAAAATTTATTCATTACACATAAAGTAGAAGTTACTATCAACACTCACAAGACCAGGAAATACACTTCACCCATAGTTCTAAAGTGACAGCAAACAAGTATGGAGATGAATGCTAATTTGGGGAGACGACACATAAATACAGACACTGGAACTGGAGTGGGGAAGAAGTACACTCTGAGATTTCTTATAGCTCCCATGTGAAACAGATTAGCACATGTACTTTGTACAGTTACACAGTCAGGACACTCAAAGCTTTAAGCTGGCACTAGTTCTTATGGACAAGTTTAAGCATTAACTTCAAACTATCCCTTTATAATATAAATATTAAAAAAACTTAAACACTGTAGAAGGCAGTCTTACAAATAAGGAATATGGTGTAAGTTGCTGCACATTTCTGGGTAAATGCAGAATGCTTTAAGCACTGTTAGAAGCATAACATAAAGCCGGTATCATTTTAGCCACTGAAGGAGGCGTGAAACTTGTTGTCTACAGTATCTGAATGTTACTATAGAGTGTATTTTGTAACATCCTTAAAAAGATTCAGATCAGATTAACAGCACTCACAGGCATCACTGAAACCATAAAGCAAACAGAAGCTCCAGCCAGAGCTCTAAACTATTTTATAATTCTGAAATTATCACTATCTTGTACTTAGGACACACTTGCCCACTATATTATCATTTTACAACTAGTTTTCCCTGTTCCCATAGGTACTGGTAGCTTTCCAGATAAATTAACTTATAATATGTTATGGGAACATTGTTATTTCGGGTCAACATTTTCAATATGAACTCATTGTCTCCATGAAGCAAAGAAATATTATAATCCATTAATATCTCTTTCAACAAAAAGGATGAAATCTTCCCCTGGTTAGGCTGATAAACACTTTGGTGTCAAAACTAAGCCTCTTTATCATGATAACCCAGAGTAATGGTCTGCTGCTCCAGGCACTTTACTTTACAGATGAAAAATCAGTTCTACTTTCATGGAATTAGATTAATGCCATAACAGGAAATACTTCTGGGGCTGAACTTGCTTCATGCCTTCAAAGCTGGCTGTAAATTTAAAATACTTCCTGAACTCAAAAGATAAGACCGGAGAGAAGGAAAAAGAAAAACAGTGAAGTGACCCTCTTTCTGAAGAAAAATATTGCTTCCTGAAAAAGCTGTCGAAAGCTACTTGCTAAGGGCATTGTGCTCCAGAAGGCCCAGGGCAAGTCTGGTTTAGCTGAACATGAGGATACTGGGTATATATCAGACACTTGCCATAAATCTGTTCCTTCTGTAATCCTCTACGATAAACTTTTCTTTTTTTAGTCATCTTACTTGGCAAAAGCTGAAGTAATAACTTTCTCGGCTTCTCACAAATACAAAACAGCTTGGTATTTTATGTACAATATTTTTCAAGGATTACAGTTTTGCAAACTTTGAAAAATACTGACCCCAAGCCTTAAAATTGGATTTCAATGGTGAAAATGGACAACAAGCAGCAAATTCAGTAACATCTTTATACATAAATATCCTTACAATAAAAGATGTAAGGCATCCTTAAGAGCAATTTAACATTTATAGTAACAGAACCCCAAGTCCAACACAAAATGATACTATAAAGGCAGACTTTAGGGAATTCTGTGTTAAGCTTCTCATAATAGGGAAGGTTTTCTTTGGTTCCCTTTTCCATCAGAGAGTATATACTAAGTAGTCACTTTTTTTTTTGGATGTAGTATACATTTAAATACATGTAATATCACATAATTAAAAACTCAGGATGTAATATTTTAGCAAATTTCACATTTAAGTAGTGAATAACAATAACATTTACATACTCAGAATCTTGAGTCAGAAAATTTGAGGAAGATAATATATATGACTTCCATCCATTCATGTATTAACCAGAATCAACACTTGTGCCTATTTGGGCCAACATTTTTATGCATCATGGAATTCCTTTTGTCTTTTACATTTGTTGCACTCAGTACACTCCTGTAAGTGGAAAAAGAAACCCACTTACTGTCTTGCCTCCCTGTTCAAACTTCACCTCTGTAGCATTACTGGCCCAAAAACACATGGGTTTACTCTTGTGCCAAGGAATCAATCACTTGATCATGAAGCAAAATTATTACTTGGAAAAAGTAAACAGGAAAGAAAGTTTACTGACCAGCACAAATCTAAAACCAACACAAAAGGGATGGTCAGCTACATTCTCGTAAGCAACCATGTTCAGGCTTCCACGCCACATGTCAAGAAGTGCCTGCTATTTCAATACCAACCTTACTTCCAGGTTGAAACAGGCAAATAAAACGTCAACCCACAAATCACCACCAGGTTTCAAAGGTTGTATCAGATCCACAAGATGCACAGCCTGCAGCTCACTACTCTCTACTCATCTCAAAGTACCAATTTAATCCATAGGAATAACTAGAGGTTTGCTATAGATGAGTGGGAGGTGAGAGAATGCTGTGAAAAGGGCACGTAAGTAATGCAACTGACTGAATTTTATGACAGAATTGTGTAAAGCATGCATTTACACATTTTTGAGAGATCAGCTTGAAGCTGAAATGCACACACAGCTGTTTAAATGTTCAGAAAGACTGTAACAAACCAGATGCTTTTCTTCCTAGATTGTAACTGAGCTTTCCACAAATTACAATTGGATACATTAACCTGCTAGCACTTTCCATTATACATGATTGGATGCTGAAAAAAACGCCAGCACTGCAGAAGGATCTAACATCTAGACAACAATTCCATCTTTGACCTTACAGTATGCTTGAAAGTCCAGGAAATAGAAAGTAAAAAACCCTCAAACGTCTGTTTTAAGATCCCTTCACTAGGAATTGTACCCTGAATGCCCATTATTACCCCTACATACAAAACCAATTCACAATAGCCAATATCAGAGATTTTTTTGAAGGACTGCAATATTGCTACTAATATTCTTTTTGCTTATAAGTCTTCAAGATCAAGTACTTCCTCTTGAACACCATATGCTATGGCAGACACATACTGCAGTTCTGGAACAAACCAACTTAGTACCAGGCAAATGCAGGATTGCAGACTAGCCTTACTCAAGTAAAACAGTACTTAAAAAAGCTATATCTAAATTCATGTACTGAAACCATACTGTGCACCAACTGTCCTGTAAGGAATTACAGCTACATTGCACCCATTAATGCAACAAGACTACCTGCTTCTAGAATAAAGCAATCTTCCTAAACAACGCAGCACTGGCATTTAACTTTTTAACAGCCACACTGATTGGTGAAGACTGTTAGGGAGACAGAACTAGAGCTTTAGTCCTGTATGTGTTTTTCCCATCAATGTTTTACTCCCATGACACATAGAAACTACAGGATTCAAAGGGAAAATATCACATCTGCATATTTATCTGGGCAGCTTATGGAGCAGAATATAATCTTTGCCACTAACTTCTATAGAAATATTTCATGCTGATGCACTATTAGATAATAGTAAGAGCATCAACTTCACAAGAAAGTTAAATTAAGACAAATTAACAGTAGTTTCATCTATGAAGTGGCAAATGTATGAAAAAGTCACTATTAAAACAAAAAGTAGAATATTACAGTGACAACAGTAACAAAAAAAAAAGAAAGCAAAGGAATAATAAGAAATATAAACTAACTGGTAAACTAACTTTCTTGGATGTTTGGTTTTTTTTTTCCCCATGGGTTTTGGGTTTGGCTTTTCTTTGAGGGATGGGTTTGTTTTGTTTTGTGGAAGACTTGCTGAATATGAGACCTTGCATTTTCTACAAATAAGTGTGTTAGCTTTGATGTCAGGATTGCTGACCAAGAAGGGTTCCTACAAAGGGAAGATACTGTGCTCTGAGACACTGGTACAGGACGCAGGCACTACAGAAGTGTCAAGTTTCCATAGAAATCTCTACAAAGCTACAGATAGCATTGCACTCCATCTCTACTTCCACAACACTTCCTTGCATTCACAGACATCTGCTAGTTTTCTCTTTCTTTCCACAGCACAGACATTACTCTTACTGCTATGGGCTACAGACCACACATGAAAATACTGAGGCACAGGTCACTTGGAAGAAGAACCATTTGGATCTACTACATGGAAAAATATGAGTGAAGAACACACATTTCAATAATCCATTCATTTGTTTCATCAGAGTTAAAAGCATCATTATGAAAGAATTAAGTTCCTTTGTGAAATAGATATGCCATGTAGAAACTTCAGTGGGAGACTTTAGCCTTATCTATTATTCGCACGTGAAAGAAATTTTTAAAAATTAACATTGCTCCTGTCAGAATGTTGTTACAGTTGCATGTGTTTTACAAAGTGTTGCCTTCTTCCACCTCCTGTCACTAGAAATAGAGCAAACATTTCAGTCTTTTCATTAAAAAGAAAGCCACAGAAACACTGCTGCCCTAAACTGCAAACCCTCAATTTAATAAAAGGGAGGCATTTCAAGCCTGAGCAGAAGCTGTATCTTTTACTCCTCGAATCTTTCACTGCGAAGTTTATTACTTCAATTATTGTAATACATCAAGTCTAGAGTAAGACAAGACCCGTAAGCAGAACATGTGATCATGACAGGCACCAGCTGTAACACTCATTCATCTACTGGTGTCTGTATTTGTTACAAAAGGGGTGGAAGACTCCACTTGAGTGAGCTTGAACAATCCTTTTCTGTCCCACATGGATAACACATCAATATCCACTTTTGTGAGAGACTAGTCTTCCAGAAAATATTTGTTTTAAAAGAAAAGAACTGGGATACTCAATTTGTTTGGTATATTTAAGAAAATACTCTTCAGATTTTCCCCTGAGAACATATACTTGGCATTTATGAGGAGGCTTGTACTATGAGCAATGATTCACAGAAAAAACCCAACTCTTGAGGTGGCAACAATACTATTGCTGACCAGTAGCCTGTTTTGTGGATAGATTTTTTTTTTTTTTTTTAACATTTCAAAGTTCAATTCTAAATATGAGCATTATCTTTTGGAGTGTTGTCCTGTGAATGGTAACCTACAAGGGAAGAAGACTGTCAGCTGGATGCATTTTGCCATAGCAGAAATATTTATGATACAATATACAGTACTATTCAACCTAGAACAACTCAGTCTCTGCTAATGTAATTACTCTGAATGTGGATGCTGACCAGCTGCACAGCAAGACTTCTAATATTTTGCCATATTTGTGCCCCAAAAGGACTGATTAGCTTTAACAAAACTGCTTCAGAAACATATGGGATATCAATACAGGTAACCCTGGGCTGAGCGCCAGGAACCTCTGCGTCCCACACAAGACACAGTAACTCAAGTGCTACTTTGCACACCAGTGTGTCCACCCTCACGCAAGACCAACCTCAGTGTGCAAACTTGAGCTTAGAAAACCTGACCTATCCCCGTAGTGTAAATGTACATGATGTCCATGTACAGTAACACAGGGCCCTTGTAGGCAGCACTCTCAATCTGAGTGCAAAACTCCTACATTAAAATTTATTACTACCAGGCTGTGTGTGTGTGAAGTTACTACCAAGTTACAGACAAATGTATTCTGGTAATTCAAGAACAGACATTAAGAAGGTGTGAACAACTTTTTGAGGGCAAAACAGATTAGCAGATCTGTACAGAAAAAAAATCTAGAAAAGGATCTCATGGCAGACAGTCAGGGTAAAACACCCACATTGTTTATACTGGGGTCCCACTAACACCATATCCAAAGACAAAGAAATTGAATTAGATGCTATCTAAAGGCACACATGCAATTCTGAGGTCTGGGCAGAAATAAAGCCCATGCACACTTCACAAAAGCCTCGCTCAGGATATTTAAGCAACCAGCAATACTGCCAAAAAAAAAAGTACTCCAACAAAGCATCACTGCATGGCCACCATGTCCTTCTCAACTTCCCAGCATTTCCTTTTGAAAGTATTTGTTGATTACTTTTTTAGGTTTATCTATAAATCTAACCTTACATATCACAAGTGGTCTGCACAACAGCCTGCATGAGTAGCAATATTTGCTGCTATGAAAATATGAAATTATTCTTATAGCCTAATTTTGAGCAAAGCTACAGGCAACTGCCAGGGTTAGGTGTCAGAGGATGGCACTGTGATAAAATTCTTTTCAGACTGTGACTGATTCTTTGCAAATCACTGACTGTTCTGGCAATAAGACAAGTGTTGCAGCTCACATTTTATAATTACCATATTTTGTTTTGGGGCAGTTGTCCAGTTTGGTTTATTGTCATTGCTCGTTTGTTTTGTTTGTTGTTGTGGGTTTTTTTTAAACTTACTGCTACTGGATATACAATAATCTTTTGCTTTTAAAGCAGCACAAGTCTACAATCTTGAGAGATACCCACATATGCAACTTTTTGTGAGCTGCCTAAGCAATGTAAAACCAAATCACAAAACTATTAACTTTAAAAAAAAAAAAAAAGCTCTGCACACCAATTAAAAAATGGTGTAAAACAATATAAGCAAGATCAATTTTCCTTTATTATGTGTGGGATTTTCAACTTTATGAAATCTAAGCTATGAGAAACCACTCACAAACCAACAAACTGATTTTTGGGAAGTGTTCAGCTCTTCGGAGCCAGGAGCAGGACTCTATGACTGCAGGCAGACCTGGCATATGAAGACAGAGTAAGAAAACCAGAGCTATGAAAGTTAGAGCAAGGATGCCACAGTCATGTGGCATCATAAAATAAGAGATACTATGTTTTTTAGGCAATTGAAAAAAAGGAAGGATTAAGTTACAAACATAAAATAGAAACCGATGTATACTTGCTATATTTGGGCTTTTTCACATTGGAAAATATAGATACAATAAACTAGACTACAATAGAATCATAGCATCGTTAAGGTTGAAAAAGATCTCCAAGATCATCCAATCTAACCTTAAACACAGTTTGTACTCCATGGTAACTTCTCAAAAGACTGTACTTGGAGCTTATCCATGTTTTTAGAATGAAAGTACATCTTACAGCTCCCTTGATGTGGTGTACATTCAAACAGTACTCATGCAACAGTACAGTGATTACCACACTACTATCTCCTAGTGTCTGCAGGCAAGCCTTAGGACTTTAAAGCCTTAGCACACATTAGCCTAGTCCTCTTCAATAGTTAGAACTGTTCCCTCACAACTTACTCACAGTAACATGAGCCACATGTGGTCACTCACATGATTGCTCACTCTATGTCAGCCATCTCATACCAACTCCCCCTTTCTAGAAGACACTTCTAATCCCAGGAAGGACTCAGAGAACAATGGTTCAGTGTCTCTCATACCATGGGGACTACAAGACATCAAATAAAACTTCCATGTGGCAGGTTCAAAACAAAAACATTGAACTCCATCCATACACTACTAAAGTGTAGAACTTGTTATTCCAGGACGCCACAAAGAGAGAAGTTCGAAAAAACTATTATTTACATTTATGTGTGAAAAACTGATAAACCTCAAGAACTCTTGAGCAACATGTACTGCCTTTATCCAAGGAAGACCATGAGCTGCAGTTTACTGAAAGATGAGAGGATATTTTGTGCACATTTCCCTATAGCATGGGTATGATCTCCTACTCATCCCTTAGCACTTCTTGTACTCTATCAGCTTGCTCAGGAGTTGTAAATGTTGCTCTTATTTTGTTCCACAGTTCTATTTCTCATTTATATTTTTTATTCTGTTGAAGAAAATATTTTAAAGGAAATAAACAGTATCTAAATCCCAGTTTTACATATGATGGATTATCTAATGAGAGTGACAAAAAAGGAAGGGGAGGAAAGGAGTTTATGTAATGAACAGCATTGATTTAAAGCAAATAGAGGTGATGAGGTTAATTCTTGGTTTTGAACTTAAAAGGAAAATCAATGACAGTAGCTTTGTCCAACCCATGCCCGAACAGTTGTATTAAACTACATCCCTATAACTTTGGAGAGCACCTTAAGCTATGAAGATCAATTGGAGCACAAAGTACTCCTAAATAAAGCCCGGCTCCAAGCAGCACCACTCCCCGTCACTTAAACCCAAGCGTCAGTACTCCTGCTGCAACACAGCTGGAGCAGCATGGCCATCTCGGAAAGCAACTTATCCAACTGCCTTTCAAGACAGTCATAAACAGCTACAAATGCATGAAGTATCAGCTTTGAAAGTGATAATAACTGTTGTGCATTTCATAGCAAGTTAAGTAGTTTTCTTCATTTCTGTCACGTACACGTCTTCTTGGGAGAATTCACTTAAATCCACAGGAATTTCCCTAACTCTAAATCCATTTTGACAAAGCAGCAACTTGAAAGTCTGCTTAATTTTGCATTTAACTTGTTAGTATCTGAAAATTTATTTTCTGAAATGAAATTACCTTCTCTGGGTTTTTCTTTCCTTTTTTTTTTTTTTTGGATTAGCTTGCTGAGGTCAGATGACAGGTTATATTTTTATTGAAGTCACTAACATTTATATTAAAAATTCAGATATCCATTATGAACACATGACAGTGTTGAATTAAATTTTAACAAAACTGTAATTAGTAATTAGCATCGTCCACATAATGCATCAAACATTTGGGTGATCTTACCAGAACATAACAATCTCGTATAAAAATTTGGGATGTATATATCAAAAATATGGGCAAAATTGGAGAAAAAATTACAGTTAAGTTTATCGCTACATATGAACCACCAACCACACATACTCACACTGGGCACAAGGCACATCAACCACTGCTAGTCTGGGGCTCCTAACACCAACAACCACTGAACTTCAGCCACACATGTGTCTGGAGAAAATTATTTGTTTGCTTTATTGTGCTTAACCAGTGCTACCCATTCAGGAAAACCACACTGTAAACCAAATGGGGTATCCCACATCCCAACAAATTATCTTAAGTATGTTGAATGAAAACACGAGTAGCATTACCTATGGTGCTCTAAATTCCTTTATAAAGTGCTCTTTGCTCCCTCTCATTTAATTTCCTTCCACACTGTGAAAAAAAGTCACACCTTCTATGTACGGCAACTGCTGCAGATTGCACTGTTACTGCTCTTTAGGTGATTTATGAGGTCCATGACTTGGTTTTAAAGGCCCATGTGACTTTGACTACCAAATCCTGCAGCTCATTGGCAGGAAGGATTCCAAGAACGACAAGATGAATTTTTGTATTTTACATCAAATTACAGTAACCAACAGAAATCTTCCACATGGCACAAGCAAATCAAACTATAAAATAAAAGACCAAGTATACAGAACATTATTGTGAAGAAGGCTGAGGTCTAAGGAGATTTAAAAAAAGGAGATCTCTGGAGACTAAATGAATCATCTTTGCAGCTTAAGTCCTCTGTTTCTATACACTTAAAATACAGGATTTTTTTGCAAAATGGCAGCAATCTTTTTAATATGGCAAGTTAGAGGGAATAAAGATGACAAAAGAATGAAATCCAATTTTTCTAGGCCATTATTACCAAAACAGCAGAGAGTATTTGGGGGTTGAAGGATCTGTGGTGTTCCCTTATTTGGAATATCATGCCAAACAATGCCATGCAAAATAAAACAAGGACAGATCAACCATATGTGTGCCCTTTTACAACTGATTTTAGACAAAAAAATACTTGATATCAGACATTACAAGCAAAGAGCTTTTGAAAAATAAACAAACTATAAAGTTCAATATAAAAACCAGTGTACTGAGAAATTTTGGGAAAGCTGTCTTCTCATCAGAGGTTTTGGTAATGAAAAAACTATATGGCAATTACAAAGCCAAATGAGTCATTAATAATAATCCTTAACATCTGGGAAGAACTGGATAGTTTATTATAATAAATTCTCAAACGTTTGTGGCAATAAATATTATTGACATGGAAGAAGAACACACAATAATTCACAAGATTTCTAAAAGGTTTTAATTCTTTTTAAACAAGAGATTTTAGTTTAGGAACTGCTTTTACACCTGCTCTAAAACTTATCACTCATTTGCCGAATGAGGCAAACATTAACTCCTCCTAATCTGCACAAGGTGTAATTTTGAACCATCACCCATTTCAGGGCAGGCATCATTTCTGAGTATTGCTAGGCACACCTATCAGTGAAGGCAAACAACTCCAAAGCAAATATTTCTCATGCAGAATTTGCAGCTAGCACACTTTATGCATTTCATCAAAACTTCCATATTTAGCCACAGCTCTTCCAACTTGAAGGGACTATAAACAAATTCTAGATTCAGCCCAAAAATCTGTAAAGGATTGTCTCCAAGATTTTGCCTAAGCTGTAATGCAAATTTTCAGTTTATTGATGTCATAATAAGTATTTAATCTTATTTAAAATAATTAAGGCACATAAGCAAAACACACAATATAAATGATTTTTCTTTTTATTTAGCTGTGGGCTACTGTTGCCCTTCTAGTATAGATGAGTCACTCTGCAACAGTAATTTTTTGCCAGTGGCCACATCAACAAACCAAGATTCTTATCATCTCAACCCCTCTTCTCTTGCTATGCTAAAAAAAGGAATGGATTTACACTGGACATTTTCAATTGCCAAATCCAAAAAACCCCCATATGCTATCTAAAGGGCCCACACATTCCATAATATTATGACTGTTTTTGGCTTTGCTTTCCTTGTTTTAAGAGTCTTCCAGCTACCAGTGGAAGCAGCTTCCATGAGTTCCATACAAAGCTATGTATTTTCTATTAATTTAAAACCTAGCTATTGTTAAAATGGAAAATATAGCTGAATGGTAACAAAAGGACAAGACAGTGTTGTAAAACTGATGCAGTACTAAGTAGTATCTATTTACGATAAAATGTTGGTGACTACTTTTAGCATTATAATACATATTGTACTAATAAGATTGAAAAGACAAGAATATGATTGAATTTAAACTTTTGGAAAAAAATCCCCTTACTATAATAATACTGCTTAATTATTGTTAGGAGGAGGAGAAAATTTCTTCCAAATCCCAAATGATGCATCAGTCACATATGCACAAATTTATTTATGAGTAAAAAGAAAGAGGAAGCAAGAGCAAAGTCTAAGATTTGCTATTTTCTAATCTAACTGGGCTGAAATGAGGAGAACAGAAGATATGTGGAAGTGCTCTTCCTTCCTGGCAAATGTCACCTAGCACCAAAATATCCCAGAGTCTGTCAAATGGTATGAATTATTCCCTCATACTGGGAAACAAGGAAGTAAGGATGATTCTGACACGAGGTCAAATATATGCTGCCTGATTCAATTGCGGCTTTCTAGTTACTATAGCCATTTATAGCCTTCAGCTTAGAAAATGGAATTCACATCCTGGATAACATGCTAGGTGTTGTCTTCTATATATAAGTCTAAATTCACCCTTGAACTTTCTACTTACTTACAAATTATTACATTGAACAGTCAGAATTAAAACATTTGCCTTCTGGGCAGATGTTAATTGTTGAGTCTTTCTAGCTGGTAACATAGGATTAGGACAATTACAGCTTAATGAAATCTATTTTCAAATCTAAAACCAGTAGCTTGAACACTGTGGAAAACACAGTAAATGCTCTACCCTGGTTCACAAATGTGTAAGCTGTACTTCACTGTATTAACATTATCACAGTATTTCTGAAAGTAAAACATTAACCACATAGATTCTTTTTATGCAAAGAAGTAAGACACTATGTTATAACATGTCCAGGAGATTTTTTTCCCCCACAACATTTAAAGATTTATACTTTTCTTTTTAATCTCTAATGCTTTTGTCTTACTTTTCATTATTGTTCCCCTTTTTCTTCTGATACTAGGTCAAAAATCAAGAATGAGTGGTGCAAGACATGAGTCTTTTGAACTTAAAAGCTGCAACAGTAAATTATCAGTTGAAGTCCCTCCTACTCCAGTACCACAACCCAACAGTAGCCACAAGAGAATGTCTAGACAAGAGTAAAACAAGAGACATACACATAATACTCTTCCAGTTGTCAACTATTTTCAGATTAGGGTTTCCTACAGAGATGTGCAGTTGCAGAAAGACTGAAGTATTCATACTCTTCCCTGCCGGGTCAGTGGTGACGTGACTGCTCATGATATGAAAATTCACAGGCACAATGAGATTACCTATTCACTGGTAAGCTCACCTCTAGAGTGCTATCAGTCTCAGGTTCTGTGGTTATATGATTTCTACACATAATTCTCAAGTGGCTTTGCTGCTGTACCCGTCTTCCAACCTATGATATCATTTCAGCAACACAGCAGCCAGTAATTACTTGTTTTTTAAACAAAACTGAAAATAACTTTGCTTACAGATGAGATCAAGTCAACCTGGTGCTGGGAAACAAACAAACAAAATAACTGTTAAGCCTGTAATTCTACGTTCTATAGAATAGGATATTTAGAGCATGACTGAATTTTAATACAAAATTGATATAGCAGAGTGACTGAATAAAGCAGAGAATGTACTTCCAATTACAGGGGGGTTTAATACTTTTTTCTGATATCTATCTACTAAATGATAATATTGGATGTTTTCTGTTGCTACTTTTACATTGTGCAACACTTGATACCAACTCTGCAATTGGGCAGATTACTATAACTACATTTTTGCTCAAAAGAGAAGAAAAGCAACACCTCCTTTCAATTCTACTGATATAATTTTATCATCATATGATAAAACCAAGAACTTAGTAATTTCATATTTTGAAGGCCTGTGGGCTTTGTAATAGAAAGAAGTTCAATGTTTTCAAGGTAATTAGAATATGATTATCTAATGTATTTACTGTACAAATGTTCAAGCATCTGACTCTGCTGCAATACAAACTTCACAGTATTCCACACAGGAGCCCATTCTAAAAAAATTTTAACATTTTCTGCTCCCTTTCCATGAACTACATTATCCAGTTCTGCTGTTATTGTGAAATGCATTAAAGGCAGGTCACATGATTTCCCTCATGTCAACAAATGACGGCTCAATTAGGCAGATAAGAATCTACAGTCCTCAGCAGAAATTCTCTTCAGCCCATTCTCAGCAGCATAAAGAAGCACTTAGGGCCAGCACTGGTTCTGGGGAATGAATACTTGCTATCCTTTATATACATGCTCATTGAAAATTTCTCTCTTTCTTTAGAGAAAATTGGATCCTTCATGTTGTTGAAAATTTCCAATTGCTTATAGTTTATAACTTTTTTTTCTAAATTCAACTACAGTTCATGATTGAAATCAATGAAATCATGAGGAATTTAAATTTAGCACATTGCTCTACTAATTCTAAATTTTCTCCTGGAAAGCAGCTATCTTAATAACTAAATGAATTAAAAGTATTTACTTTTGACTCCAGTCCTCAAAGGACAGAGGAAATTCATATTTAAGGAAGAAATTTATTCTTACCTTACTTTGCTGTGATCAGTGCCAATGAAAGTATGCACAGCTATAAATGCCAATGTTCTCCTGGGTGCTCTCAGTGGATGACAAGGTTGTTTCTGCTTCATTTCAATTACTCACACCATCTTCCATATCCACTACCTGACACTGTTTTGCTGAATTTCTTAATTTTAACCCTTCTATGAAGATAAATTTATGAATAATACTGTGGTCTCTACTTCGGGTTACACAGAGACAGAATATTCAGTACCTCCCTCTTTCTCCCACTTCTTACATTTGTCTCATTCTTTTAGATTTTATGACTCTTTATAATGCTTAGCCTTTACTTTTCACAAAACACCTCAGTGTTGTTCAGCACCAATTATACTCCATATGGTCTTAAAAAGACATGTTCAGAGGCATATGCTGAGGCATATTTCATGCTAAATACTGTTAACTGCTGTTTCCCACCATTTTCAAATTTGCAGGAAAGTATTGTTATGTCGCATCTGGCAATACCATAGTTGGCAAAAACTATTAGGAGCAGTGGCACTCTGCAAAACAACTTCAGTAACTTCAGCATAAAAAGTGGTAACAGAACAGATCCCATGTACACATCTTCAAGGGCTAAAACTGTTACCCATGCACTACACATGGGAAATCTGATTTAGAAAGAGCTTTGCAGTATTTATGAACTATGAGGTCTGAGTTCTTATGGTGAATATTATGGCCAGGTCTATATTAAATCATTTTGCTTGAGCAGCTACATGATTTAGAAATATGAGAAAACCACATTGTCCTTAAGCAACACAGTCCTGCCAATAGTAACACGGGTGTAAGTATGACTGTCTGGGAAGGTGAGAGCATTTCTGCTGGTACAGCAGCTGTTACAAGCTGCCTCCACATTAGGGTGCTTATGCCAGAAAGAAGTGTAAATCCCCAGGATGGTTTTCCACAGCAGCTGCATCAGCAAAATCCTTCTATTGTGGACAAAATCTAAGGGCCCTTAGCTTCTGTGTAAGTCAAAACTCTGCAAGGATTAGTACTGGTGTTTTAATCTTGTTCATATTGCTAAAATGATGTTTCATCCATCAAGCCCTACCTGCTACCATGATGGTCTGTATATGCCTTAGAAAGAAACCGTGTCTACATCTACTTCTTCAACTTAAATTCTTCAAAACCAGCAGTCATTACTTATTCAGAGAATGGACTATTTCCTTAAGCATTCTACCCTAATTAAAGGAAAAAGAAAAGAAAAAAGGAGGATCATCTTTCTTTCAACCAAACTAGACAGTCTGAAGCACATTTACCAAGGTGACCCAGTGCACTGCTGACTGAACAGTAGCCTGACAACTAGAAGGATTAAAGCCACACCACAAAAACTTCTCAGTAGCTTCTTTCAAATGAACTTCTAGAGACTGCTCTTGGAATCAGTCAACTCCTGTTTCAAATAAACTTGGTAACAAACAAGGCTGGCAGGACTCAGCCCTTCTGCCTCCTAAAGGTCTAAAGGGTTTATCAAAAAGCTGCAAAAAGCCCAATCTGCAAGGCATACTATTAATGTGTTTAATATGCTATCACTGAACATCTGTACAGAAGCATTTTTGCAAAACAGTTTTTTTTTACTCCAAGTAGACAACTGCTAAACACAATGTAGCACAAAAATTTTCTTGACACAGATTTTTAGGATATTGATTATCTATGCTGTAAAAACAATTTTACTTTCTAAAATTGTAATGGTTTCTTGCAGAATCAAAAAGTAGCCTGCAGGTTCCTATCCTTGCAAGCCTTGTTATTTCAAAGGATCTGCAGTCTACAGTGCAGATCAATGCCCTTCAGTACAGTTCAGTTTTTGAGCTAAGCAGCATATATGAATCCCCTTACATTATGTGCATGCATATTTTAACAGTCTATAATTTCAGCGCAAAAGTTACTGGCTTTGAAATATCAAGCCCAAAAGTGATCGTTTCAGAGTGCTCATTTCAAAGCACTTAATTCTTCATAATTCAAGAAAAATTTAAAAAAAAAAATTTTTAAACAACTGCACTGTCCTTATCACAAGAGTAAACAATAAATGAAACTGTAATTTTAACTTCAAAAAAAAGTATCGGGCTACCATAAACAGCTTAACTCCGATCTGAAGTTACACACACGCACATTTTTGGCTGTTAAAAACTAAACCTTCTTTATATAAAACAGAGCACAATTGCTGGAATATTTATGTGTGTTTTTTAATGTAACAGTTAATGACACAGACACAAAGAATACATGTTCCAGGGTTATGCAGACTATGACATTTCCTCCTGTCAAGAAGATCAAGTCCTTTAGTGGGAAGGAGGAACCCCACATTCCAATTCACTGAGTGGTGACTACCAATTTATTGTAAATTTTGGGAGATGGCAACCAAAACAAATACATTAACTCAAACTAGAAAAATTCACAAACTTCAAGTTTTACTAAAATTAATGATTCCTCTAAAATGTTATCAGAGAAGTACTGAAACAAAAAATAATTCAATATAGAACCAATATTGTTTAAGAGCTTCTAATGCCTTGATCTGATGGTGCTTTAGTTTAGAGATTTTGCTCTAAGAAAGTTGACATGGTAACAGACTACATTCCTACATTCTCATAAGGAGAGCATCTAATAAAGCCTGACATGCAAGAGGACCTACAGTAAAAATTTCCCTTCCAACTGACTCACTTCACCACTTAGAGTATGAAGACTTCCCTTTTTAATTTACATTTAAATAAGTGTGTTAAGTCTACCCAGACTTTACACAGGATTTGAGACTCGGTGTCCCTAAAGGCAGAGGCACCTGGGAGCAGAGGTCTCTGCAGCGATCTGTGGCTGGCACGGCGGGTCCCTGTCCCTGGTGAGCGCCACTTCTCAGCGCTCCCCAGCCTGCTACAAAGCCAATTCAGCCTCTGCAGACAAGTAGCTTGCAACCAAGAGACTGATTTAGTCTTTCAACAGATATACATATTCTATTAATGAAATAAAAGCATGCCCTTTCCCTTCTTCTCCCCATCCCCCCTTTAAAAAGCAATATACTTTAAAAAGGGTAATGCAATCACAACCATTATGTCAATGAAAATTACACGCTGGGTTTATCTCTGTAGGTATCTGTCAAATGCAAAGCGCATACAACATCTTTGGAGTAATAATGATGTTTTATCATTTTAATTACAAACACTTCGAAAAAAAAAAATCCCTAAAGTGTACCAATTGGGGTGGTCTGAATTAACAGTAGCTTGATAGCCCAAGGGTAGCAAAAATAGATTGAGCTACCAAATTTCATAGTAGTTATAGCAGCTGTCTTCTTGCCTCAGGGAACCTGGGTATTTAACAAAGCAGACAGCTTGGCATTGGCATCTGATTAGTAATGTGGGTATTGTTGGACAGAATCCGCGCAGTTCCATTGTTCCACTGTTTGATTAAGAATTCAGAGAGCTATGGTATCCTTTAGCCTTTATAGTTAGCTTCTGTATGTTCACTTACAGGTACTGTAAAAGGTTATTTTCTCACTTATTGCCTGCTCCAAGTAGGGAATATTGTCTTGAATATGAGCAATGAAACATGACAGGATTTAAGTGTCAGGGTCAGTTGCCTCCCCATTTCTGTGCCAAAATTTTGGTGAAGCAACTGCATAAGTTTTTCTAATTGGGCAGAGAAGTGAATGAGGTGAAAGCCCGTTCTCCCCTTCCCACAGAATACAAATTATTTTAAATTTAAAATAATTTTAAAACATCATTTTTTCCAGTTTAACTTTACAAGGGAAAATTTCCCTTCACAAAAGAAGTCTCAGAGGTAAAATCCAACTGTTGGGGTTTCTGGGAGAGGGGAACTTATTTTTATTTTTCTAATCCCACAGTAGTCTGACAGTTTGGATAACCACTGGGGAGAAGAGAATCTCCAGTTCAAACTCAATCTGCTTAATAGTAAAAAATCTCAGTTAACATGCTTTATCTAAAAAGGTTTGATCTCAGGGAATAACCTCAGCACAAACAACAATATTACTCTGAGGTTTGTGTTTGAACTTCATACAGCCAAAAAGACCCCCCACGTGGCTCTTCTCTTTTTCCTTCTTTAAGTATACATCACAAATTATTGGGGCTTGTTGGCAGAGTTCAAATCACTGAACTCATTGCAAATAGTCTACTTCAGCTAGAAGTACATTCTTTTACTCTATCAAATCCATCTGAGGTAATAAGACTTGATGTTTTATTCAACAGAGCTGAGGAAAATTGTTGCACAATAGGTTAATTCAAAATGGCAGCATAGAAAATGCATCTGTCAGTGGGGATCAAATTACAGGGCAAGCTCCTCTCAATGCTTAGAAAAACAAGTCTGCAGTTCTACAGATTATGTGCATGTGTGTGTTTAAAGGGGTGGGAAAAGAGCTAAATATCTGAGCTAACCTCCAATTAAAGTCAATCATAAAAACAGCCAATTTAATGAGTACGGATTTCTTTGGGTAATTATAACACCAACCACTTTTTTTTTCTCCCTCTCTTTTAAATCTGTAATTCTGCCTTCTTGTTATTGCTTGCTTTGTCATTAATCGCCTCAGGAACTTGATTTCCTAGCAACAGACTCTGCCACCAAACATTTGGCTCCTGTTCAACATTTTCTTTGTGAAAAATGGCACTGCTATTGCTGCCTGGCTGTTGCAGCTAGACTGGCTGTGTAAGTGTTCTAATAATGCATTCTTCTAAAAAAACACCCAAAATCACATGATAAAAGGAGTGATGACTGAACTTCACTAATTACTGTGCTGAAGAAGCATATCTGCAATTTAAAGGCTACTGGGGTAGGAGGAGAATGACTGGAAAGGAAACGTATATTCTCCATAATAAAAATTCAATTAATAATACAGAGGTGAACCTTTAGAAATAAGTATTTTTGTAATGTTAGACAGAGTCTCGTTCATTTTCTCTTACAGAAACAGGAGGTACAACCTTTCTTAAAAGTTGATGATGCATTTTTCTGCATAAAATACAGAGCATTCATTTTCAAAGAGTGGCATCTTGAGGACCAAACTTCGCAACAGAAAAAATAAGAAAAAAGTTTCTAATTCACTATTACACATAAGTTACTTGAGAAAACACTGGCAAAATTGTTTATGTGTGAGAAGTTACACCTGAAATGGCAGCACAATGCATCACAGGATGACATAAAACCAGCAGGTGCCAGTTCAGACAAAGGGGTATTTTGCATTTTAATCAAAGAAATAAAGCTGAGGATTTCACTATTTATGAGAAAGGCTTTCCCCCCCATATTTGTTTTGGAAGCCAGTAAATGGCATATTTGTTTCCTGGTTAGATACAGAGTCTAACATCTCTCCACAGTAAATGCATCCCACTTCAGCTATAACTTCCAGAAAATACAATGGCTTGAGGTGGTAGGTTTGAGGAAGGAGATGTTATCCCAGGCCATCAAAAATGCCACAACTAACTGTTGCTAGCTGCACCTTGTTCTCTATGGTTCAGATATTCAGAATGGTGTTTTCCTGGCCATAAAACCTATTCATTATTGTGAAAAACAGTTTTGTATGTCAAATGGCATACATACGGATGCCAGAGCACTATGGCAAAAGTTATCAATGGGAAAAAAGCTATTGTGGAGTTATTCAAACAAATGTCCTTTTTAGGGAATATTTTGCTTCCTGCCAGTCTCTTCTTTCCCCTGATGCACACACAGTCCTAGCAGATCTCAAAGGAAAAAACCTATCACAATCCATTGTAAATTATCACACTTATCATAGCAGTAAATTACAATAAAAATGCCATCACTGACTATGCCTCTGAAAGGACGAGACAGCACAAAAGAAATTTCATTTATACTTACATTGTTATAATAATCAGCTTTTTTTCTTCAGTAGAATAGCCAAACCCCATGTAAAATACTGTAGAATGTTATTTAAGCTTTGCTACACATTGCTGACATCAAGCTTATGTTTTGACAAACTCATGTTGAAACCAGATAATTCCTCCATCAAGACCACTACACTACCACAGTATCTCTCTGCTTAGACAAGCACTTAGGCATTACAAGAAAATAAATATAAAAAATACCACAGTATTTGTTATAACATACCAGGGTGGCTTAACTTTCAAAAACTCCTCCAGCAGACAGATAGGTTACACTGAGTTCCTTATGACTTGCTGCAACGAATGGCATTTCCTATGGGAAACTCAGCCTAAGACCAGAATTCCTGTTCTTGACCAGAACTGTCATTATCATCAAAATAAACTACACTTTGAAAGCACAAAAGATGCTACAGGTGATGAATGTAATTCAACTGCGGGCTAACAAACCTGAGCAGCGTTAGAAAGTTTTACAGTCATTGTGGTACAACTGAAGGGCACCACTTTTGAGAAACTTCTATTATTCGCTACATGGAAGTAGGAGAAGAAAACAGTTTACACTTGTATGGATTATGAAGTAACAAGAACCCACGCAAAGTTGACTGAATTAAAGTGTTATCTTCTCTTAATAAAAGGTTGCATGACAGTACTCAAAGTGACTAACCCAAAATTCAGCTGCACAGGTAAACTACAAAAAAAATTCATTCTCCTCCTCTCTTTACCTACAATAGCACAGGAGCTGAAGCTTTCAGGCACTGCAAATTCAAAAAGCAAAGACAAGACATCATAATGCACAAAATACAGTGTAAAAGTGATCCCACATCCCTCTGATGAAGAGAGATAAGCATGAGCATCAGCAGTGCTTTCAGCATGAAATGGCAAGGCAGTGTACACAGATACTAACAAGAAAAGTTTTGAGAGATATCACTTATAGCACTGACTTTTTCAGTTTACAAATTATATCCACAAAACACAAATTCAAATACAGTCCCTAAAAAATATTATTTTCCCTTGTACAGGAAAGAGGCAAGCATTTTATTAAAAGAAGATCTGTTTGGGTTTTGGAAGCTAATTAACTGCTCCCTTCTAAGCTAATACTCAAGTTACTACAGACTGGGAACCTAACTGCATTCAATACTGCCATTTCATGTGCTTAGGAAAGCAAAGTGCTCAGGAAAAAAACCCCAAACAAAAAAACCCAAATGAAGCACAGAAGGAACCTTCAAGAAGACACACATCACTACAGCACCAAGATAATATGAGCATCACATGACAGTGTTCCATCTACATTAAATGAATGCAGGTGTTGGACTGAAGAACAACTTGCATAAAACTAAAGAATTGGAAGAAATCAGGATGGCTCACTGGAACACGAGCAAGCTGTGTGTACCAATTACAATGGCTAAGATCTCACAAGGTTAAATGCAACTTTTAATGAAGAAAAGCAATTTCTTCTTTTCCATTTTCTTCCCAATATGAAAGAACACAGATACATCCATTGGAGTCAAATGACAACTAAAATTCTCAGTTTTCCTGCTCTCCTAAGTAACTCTTATTAGCAGATTTATTTTTTTTTAACCGAAACCACTAACAATAAAAATGTCTTTGCATTCCTGGCCTTGCTAAAATATAAAGATTAATAGCTCTATATTACAAGTTGCATTAACAATGTCAAAATGTTTGTGTGCCATGTTAAAGGAACTGAATACCAGCAAGTCCCAGAGATTTAAGCTGGTGCCAGACATTTTGATCTTAAAAACCAAAAATCCAAAACACAATACAAAAATCCCAGATAACACAATACATGTTAGAGAATTCTTAGAGATGCCTACATAAATCCAGTACTACCATTAGTTTATTAAATGCCTCTGAATATACGGCAACAAGGTGCACAAACATGGACTTATATCACCCAAGTTTGTAACGTGTAACTCTAGCACATAAAATGCAAGTCCTGACAGCAAGCATAGACTTACAGAATGAAGGGGAAAAAAGAAAAAAACTAACACCGACATGCCTGTTACTTGCCCAATTTGTGTTTTTTTTCATGTCAGGTTGTGTCCCGTTCACAGCTCCAGAGACTGAATGACAGTGTTTAGTGCTATGATAACTCTCAACTTATTCTGAAATAAGGGAAATATCTAAGAAAAAGACATTTTCCAGCCCCAGTAGGAACCAAATAAAATCCCTCACAGTGAATTCTAATCAGACACCAGCAGCACAGCTAGCTGATCCACAGTAAAATGAATATGACTGACTGGAAGATATGATGTCAATGGTATAAATTACTGCAAGTATAGGAATTATATCTGGAGAAGAGAAAGAAATTGCACAGAGTTTGACAGTATATGTAACCTATCTTAAATGATACAAAATAGAGTAATTTTAAAGGATTAAAATACACCTTTAAAGTTTACCATCTTTGAGAAAGCTGGGGCAGCCTCTGCATTTTGCTTCTGTGATTTACAAGGTCCTATTCTCTGCTAGTCTTTCTCTAATTTGTCTGCCAGATCTGATTACCAGATGGCTAAAATGAATGTATTGTGTTCATTCATGGTAACAGAAGTTGTCTTTAAGGGTTCTGTCACGGCTTCACTATCTTTCCCTTTGTACCTAGTCCTCCCTCTGTGAATTGATTAGATTTCAGAGCTAAGTTTCATCTGTGGGCCATTCTGCTGAATAAGACATTCAAAAGCATATTATCTATTCTAGGAAGCACATACAAATGACCACAGGATACCAGAGACCTGTCCTAAAGCAACAACTGCCCTACTCTGCCAAGAAATAGATTGTTTGATAATCTCGGGACATGGATTTCCAGAATAAGTATCTGTCACTGACATACACTCTAATGCAATCCAAGAAATAGGTGACAGTTGGATAGAAAGAAGGAAATGAAAAGCAACATATGCACAGTGCAAAGTCAAAGAAGGTAACAAGACTAAAGTGAAGACAGACAACAGTAGATAAATTAATGACTCAGAGAGCTACCCTCTACCTCAAGAGTGGTAATTGCTCACTACATGGTTTCATTTAATCTCCTAAACTGCTACAAACCTGCAAGTAAAGAAGATAAATGAAAGAAAAGGGCACAAACACACTAGTATGAAGAACCATGTACACTGTCTGCTTCACTGAAGTTACATGTGCAATCTGTAATCTGAAGTGATAATACTATCCTAGACATCTCTTAGGTGAGCCCAACCTCAAGCACTTTATGTTACACACATGGACAAGGCTCTTTACCCAGCACATCACCTTCCACAATCATAAATTTCCCAATCTGAACTCAATTTTACAGATATCTAATAAAATTTATTAGCATTTCAATATTATTTAGCTATCCATTATCATATGCACATCTTGGATTTTATTTTCAGTTTAGCACAATAATTCTTTGCCTCTTAGTTAAAGCCTGGATGTTGCAGAATTGCCATCTGAAGAACAGCTTTTATTTTATACCAAAATCAGTGCAGTGAATCACCTAGTCAAAATTTAAGTGATCAAACTGGCCGAACACAGAGAAATGACTTCACACCTAAAATAAGATGAAGGCTATATCTTAAAAAATACAACCCTCTTTATCACCTCATGTAATAGTTCCCACTTTTCCTGAAGTATCTCCACTAAGTTTAATTTTTCTGAATTGTGCATTGGAAGCTTCATTGGTAATTACATTTAAGCATGGTAAAATTAAAAAAAAAAAAAAAACAAAAAACAAAAACACCAAAACCAAAAACACAACAACAAACCAAACAGTGCAGTATCACTTTTGGTAGCATTTGTAATTCTTCTTCTTTATTTAAACTGTACTCTTAGCCGTTCATTCAGCCAACAGCATTAATTCCCAAGCACGGCATTTGGAAAATAAAGAGCTCAGAACATTTGAAAAAACAGAAATAAAAAATTAGTAGACAATACACTTATGTATTTTTTTTAACCACAGCACAGACATATGGTCATAGCAGTGGGATGTATTTTCTTTGTATACTGAGAAGGTTCTAAGTATTTTTTGACAATTATAAAGGGGCAGTCTTGGCCATACACAAGAATCAATAGCAACCATGTAAAGCCTACAGCAGTGCACACCAACAGGCTCTAGGAGACATTAACACTACCTAAAAGAAATAACTGTATTTTCAATGAACTTGTTCCTCCTGGATAATCAATTTTTTACACTTCTTACCAGCTGTTCCCACATAGCTGAGGTAGCGGAATGGAAGCAGCTGTCATACAGAATCCATATATTACATGCATGTTATGAGGTTTTAATCTGTCTTAGATATTTTATGTTTGTTAATTTCGGTCAGTCGTATCAGCCTGAGAGCGAGACGAAAACAAATTCACCACTTCTATTAAGCCAAGATGTAATCTACAGAAATACATTAATCTGGCTTGATTCACTCTGGATGGTAAAAAAGAATTCTAATTGTGAATCTACTAATGTCCCATCCTCAAAACCCCTTTATTCCTGAAGTAAGATTTCATCATTAAAATCAGTTTGCCCCACCGCCCACATTCAAGAGATTTGTCACAATCATTGTTTCTGAAATATTGAGTTATCAGGTGCCATAGTAATTACTATGGAATAAATAGCAATTAAGATTGTTCACACAAATAAGCTCAAACTGTTTGCAGTGAATAATTATGCTAATAGTGTTTTTCTACATAATTTGTGCATCCTTCACAACAATTTACTAGAAAATGTGAAATGTAAATTTGATGCACTACTACAAAAGCTTTGAAAATGTTTAGTTCTTATGATTTTTCGCACTACTTTAAGAGAGCATACAACTAAAACATACTTCTACATTTGTATATCTAAATGTGAAGAAATCAAACTACGCTGAAATTGAAGCAGTCATTTTCTTTCCTTGTCTTCCTACGAAATCATCCTAAATCACATGCAACAGACATACTCATCGCTTAAACCTCACAATATTGTAACACAAATTTCAGTAATTTGAAAGAGGCTGAACTTACTGCTATATAATAAACTTTGGCCTTTTCCACCAACTTCCAGTTCTTCTCCAAATCAAGGTGCTTTTCCTTCTTATAGCAATTAGCAGCAGCGAGGTTGGCTACAAGAGACCTGAAAGTGATTAAAAAACCAGACATTAGATCCTCTGTAAATAACACTACTGCAAATTCCTCACAAGGAACACAATTTCTCAAAGATCCTAAGGAATGTAAAAGCAATTAACAAAGAGGACCATAAACCACACATACTTTAATTGACCATTTAATAATAATTAAATAATGTATTTAAATACTGGATCAAATATAATTAAAATTTAAATAATATATTAATGTATTTTAAATCCAGCTACACACTTTATGTAACCTATCACCGTTACACTGTTCAGGAGCCTTCATTTGCTGTGAATCACTCTTTCCTCCATTCTGTGATCAACTCCCTCAGTAAGGTTTAGCATCTGCGGATTTTCATTAAAACTCCTCTAGTAACTAACACTTACAGAAAAGTAGCTACTCCAGTTTATATACTGAAAGCTATTTTCCCTCCGAAGAAGCAAAGAGTTGATGAATATGTAAGTCTTGCCCTTGTAATTTTCCAATGAATGGCTATAGTATTTAAAAAAGGGGCTTGTTTAGGTTTTTTTCCCCCCATTAGGTTCGTATTTTCCTTTAGCAAATAAAAAGGGTCATATTGCTACTTTTAAATGATGAACTGTTAAAAAAATGTTTGGCTTAGCTGTGTATTATTGGAAAACTACCAAAAACTCATTTGTACTTCCTTCTTCCCTAACAAGTTATAACACAAGCCGTGGGACACAACTTCCATTAGCAAGAACAAAAATACTTGCATCATATTGCCTCTGTTACATCCAAGACACATTCTATTTTAAATCAGCTTCTTCACCCACTCAATTCAGCCTTCTGAAATACACAAAACTTACCGATGTATCTCTAAAAAGAGGACATAAATAGACAGGCACTAGTTCTTCACTCTGGCTACCATGACCAAATTCTTCTGTGCAATGTTATTATGAGAATGTTTACTAACATGCAATAGTTAGACAAGGGAAGTTGGGGAAAGAGATATTTCCATGCTGGCATACAGAGTTTTAAATATAATTTTCAAGATTAATAGTCATGGGATGCCCCTTTAATGTTTACACATCACTGTTTTGTGATATTTACTACATGAGCCAGATTACTGTGTACAGGTGTTAGGAGGTAAGTAAACTAGGAATTCTTGAAAACGGATTCAATAAAAAACTAACATGACACCAAAAGAATCTCTTACGGAAACAGTAATCCACTCTCCCTGTAAACTTTTCTGGAGCACTCATCACTGACAATCCCAGTAAGTTAAACAGACTTGAAGGAATACTAAGTGAGTTTGCCAACACATTAAACTGGGAGGAGCTGTTGACTCCCTCGAAGGCAGAGAGGCCCTGCAGAGAGACCTCAGCAAACGAGAGGACTGGGCAATCACCAACCATAGGAAGGGGAAGTGCCAGATTCTGCACCTGGGATGGGGCAACCCTGGATGTACAAACAGACTGGGGAAGGAGATGCTGGAAAACTGTGCCATGAAAGGGCACATCCCAGGAAAAGGACCTGGGGGTCCTGGTCGAGGGCAAGTTCAATCTGAGTCAGCAGTGCCCCGGCAGCCAGCAGGGCCAACCCTGTCTGGGGGGGCATCAGGCACAGCCTCACCAGCCGGGCAAGGGAGGGGATTGTCCTGCTCTGCTCTGCACTGGGGCAGCCTCACCTTGGATATTGTGGGCAGTTTTGGGCACTGCAAGATAAGAAAGATATTAAGCTATTGGAGAGTGTCCAGAGGAGGGCAGCGAAGATGGTGAAGGGCCTTGAGAGGAAGCCGTGTGAGGAGCGGCTGAGGGAACTGGTCTGTTCAGCTGGAGGAGACTGAGGGGAGACCTCACTGCAGTTACAGCTTCCTGGAGAGGGGAAGAGGAGGGGCAGGCACTGATCTCTTCAGTCCTGTGACCAGTGACAGAACTTGAGGAAATGGCATGAACCTGAGTCAGGGAGGTTTAGGGTGGGTATTAGGAAAAGGTTTTTCATCCAGAGGGTGAATGAGCTTCATCATCTGTTGGGCAGAATAGACTTGGGCTTTTATCTCTTTAATTCTAAAGCCTAAAGGCAACAAGAACTAATGTGAATTTGGAAATTAATTAAAAAAAGAAAAAAAATTATGAATAAATAGATCAAGCCTCTCTAGCTTCTAGACAAGAAGTTTCATTCTTGATGAGTATTTTCATTTCAGTGACAAGAAACCCACTGGAGAACCAAGTAAATCCAAGAAAGACATGTGCATAACTCTGGTAATTTTCTGTAATTCAAATTTAAAATGAAAAGCAAATTAAATCTTTCAGTTTTAAACTCTTTTAGAGTTTTGGCAAACTCTAAATACTCATCAAGGGCATAGCTGGGGAAAAAAAATCTTGTCTGTCTATATATGTTGTTAAGTGAAAAGCAATTACGTTCCAGAAAACTGAGCAAAGACTTTCTATATGTTTCCTTTCACTTACCACATGCCCCTGAAACTGTAAACGTAGCTCTAGCTGTAGAGATGCTCTGCACATACCGGTAATAAAAGATTGCTACACTGACGAGAAAGCACCAAGCCTTTGCAAATTAAAACTGTAAGTCTGACAGCACTAAGTTCAACATGTGGGACACGGACAAGGTAGATACTTTTTCAATGAAACACAGTAATTGGAGACAGCCACAGTGCTTCAATTGAGACAGCTTAATGGAGACACTGTGCATGTGGGTATTTCTAAGCAGAATGCAGAAATCAAAGTCACAGACTACAACAGAATGTAGGTACTACTTTAGAGTTTAATCACATGTTAGGATTTTCTTGAAAAGCTCTGAGAAAACAATGCATATTAGTATTGCTAAACTGGATAGTTCAGGGTGGTATTTACGAACCAGCTAAGAACCCTTTCCTGCAGAAAGCTAGCCAGAGTTTGCAGAAATAAGAAACATTCATATCAGGGCATCCAGAACATAAATATACCCAGCCACTTCCTGGGAAAACCAGGAGTGCTATTAGCCAGCTCCTCCAAACGAGACAAGAGAGCCAAATTACCTGAAGAAGGAAGTTAGCAAGTACCTCAGCTGGGACAAGACATTAACCAATAAATAGAGTTATCAGCTGGGGTCATGTTGAAGTGATTCTTACAAATACAGAAAATGTTAAACCCAAGAAACAATCAGAGGGTAATTAAAGATTGAGAATAAACTTGTTCTCACTAAAAGAGAGGCGACTGCACAATAAAGCCTTTAGCAGCAACCTCGCACTACTTTTTCTGTCTCCCAAGGAGTTTGAACTCCCTGCCACTTTCAAGCGTGTTCTAAATTGATATGAAGCCATTGTCTAGTACTTGAACAAAATTAGTTAATATAATGTTTTATGTTAGCAAACCAAAAATACTGCTTAATAAGTTAAAGAAATATTTGCAGATATTTTTGTAAGCAAATTTACCTAAACTTTTAAATTTCACTGAGATGCACATGTTTTTCCTAAATTCATTTTGTATGCCTGTTGACAGTCTTGACTTCAGTTTCCCATCATGTTATTTAGAAAATGGTGATTGCTACAGGATTCATACACAGACACTATGTGACTAAAGAGAATCACAGAGCAAAAACATCTTTATTGCTTTTCTTCTCTTTGAAAAACTGAATAGGGATCTTGGAGATGAAGGGGAAAGTCTGTAGACATAATTAATGTCACAACTCCAGATGAAGATGAATGAACTTCCTTCCTCCACTGAATATGTACATTCATTCCTGAGAGTAAGACATTATGTATGACAATAAATTGGGAGGGACAGGTTGATAAGCTGGAGGACAGGGCTGTCTGTCACTCAGTGGATCTTCAACAGCCTGGAGAATTAGGCTGACAGAAAACTTGAAGGTAAATGCAAAGTCATGCAACTAGAATGGAATAAATCCCACACAACAATACAGGCTGAATGTCGACAGGATACCACACAGTTTTCCAGGGAAGGACCTGGAGATGCTGGTGGACCAGGCTTGGAACAAGAGTCAGCAGGTTAATTCTGGTCTGTATGAGCCAGCCTGCAGCCAGGAGAACAAAGGAAGTTATCTATCAAGAGTGGAGGAAAACCTCTGTTCTGGTCTCCTGACCTTATTTGGAGTTCAGTGCCCAGCTCTGAGCTTTCCACTACAAGACACTGACATAATGCAGTGAGTCCAGCAGTGATCATCCAAATTACTGGGAGGCTGGAACACTTCACAAATGCAGAAGGGCTTGGGTGACCCTTAAGAACAGGTACCTATGGGGAGATCTTCCTGCTTTTTCAAATATCTAATGAAAGCTTACACAGAAAATGGAGCCAGACTATTCTTGAACACAAGAAGGAACGCACAAAAGCTGGAAAAATATTCCAACTGGGTATCATCAGAAGAATTTCTCCCATGAAGAGTGATCAATCATTTGAACAGTCTGTCCAGAGAGCTTGTGCAACCCCCATCCTTTGTGGCAGCATTGAAAGCCACAGAGGGAAACCTGAAAGGATAATGACAGATATTTTGATCTTATGCTGAGCCAAAAAAAAATATTCTTCAGCGTAGTATTTTCATTATAGATTCAGTGTCTGATATCAGAAAATTTAGATATTGGCAGAAATCAGGGAGTGTTGATGTGTGCTGGTAACATCTCAAGATTAAGGCTGACCTGACTGGCCGGCTTTGAAACCTTTAAGAAATCATCAGAAGATAATCAGTAAAGAAGTAGAACACAGGTTCAAATGTTGTAGGTAGAGGGTAAAAAAAGAAAGCAAAGGGCCATGGTCAAGAAAAATGCAAATAAAGTGGCAATTGAAAATATGAAAGACAAATTCTGAAGAAATTCTTAAAATGCAGACATACAAAATTAGAGGTATTAGATGAACTCCTCAGCAACAGTAAAAAATAAACCAATCCTTTTTATTTCTTGTGTATAAAATCAAATTAACCCTTTCAATCTGGCTATATGCTGACACTTATTCCCATTAAACACAGTATCACCTGAAGTATATTCCTCATTTGCCAATCAAGTATATGCCTTACATGCCAATTAGCTTGCATATAGGCTTCATAAACATGCTTGTTAACCAATTTTTGTCTCCCACATCATTTTTTCTCTCCAGAGTAACTGAAGGCCATAAAGTTCAGAAAAAAACAGTATACTGTTATCTCACACTTTTTGGCCATAATACAACTGCAACCTCTAAAAGTATATTAACACTGCCCAGCCTCAAACTATGGTGCAGACAGTCCCGTGTCGTCTCAAACCAGTGCCAATACTTTATCATTCAAATCACAATTTTTCAAGATGAATACTCCAAACAAATTACATTACACACACTGTGATGACTGTATTTGTATCTTCAGAAAATATCAAAGGCCTCTGACCTGTTATCACTAGTGATGCAGGCAGCACAGGTTCCTGTTGGCTGTTCACTCTGCTCATAATAATGGGCATCCACATGAGCTTCCTCAGCCTTCTTCTTCAAGATCTCTCCAAATTTATCTTTGCCAATGCACCCAAAGAAAGTTGCAGCTTTGTAAGGGCTCTGAATCATCCACTGTAGATTGACAGAAGAAAAAAAAACCCACAAAATAAATACAAAGTTAACAGGCCTGGAATATTATTTTTGCTATTTTTTTTTCCTCTTCACTCACCATATTTAGCTCTGTGCCTACAGAACATTTTGACGTATAGAACATTTCTATGCCTGAAGTAAAAAAACATCTAGCACAGCAAGGGAGGGAAGGGCAGCAAAGAATATGAAATTTACCCATAATGATGCCACTGTTTAACACCTAATGTAAACCTTAAACACATGTAACTCATTATCAAATAAAGCAGATTAGTATGTTTTTACAAGGTATTTCAAAAGAGAATCCCTTGTTCAAAGGAGATGCCACTACACTTATATTTAACCAAGCAACATATGGTATCTTCAAAGAAAAATTGCAGAAAATACAAAAGAAAGAAACAAAAATAACTCAAAAATTAAACCAAACAAACAAACACAACAAAAGAAATCTCACAAAAGTAGAGAGAGCACGTAAGGAAAACATTACATTTGTGAAACCTAAAAAACATTATGCAACATTCACAATATATACAAAGACTGACTGTTACTGAAAATAACAATTTGAGTCTGCCGTTTAATTACATGCAAAAGGGAAATGCTCCCCATTTACACTGTTAAACTACACATGAAAGTATCTCCAACTTTATTAGGAGCAGTTCTGTCACTTGAATTGTAAAGAAGGAGTGTAGCTGCACAGCATTGCTACGGTGACAGGTTATTTCATAAAGCTCCTTTTATTATTAGAAAATATGTATCATTCAGCTGTAAATGTAACTCCATTTTGTACTAAGTTAAAAAATAGCATTTATCAGCAATGTGAAATCAAGAGTGAACTAAAAAATAAATCTGAAGAAACAATCATAGGCCCTACTCTGCTGGTGGTGAGTCAACCAACTGAAGTCATTATAATTCACTCTAATTACAGGCAGAAAGCTTATCCCCTCAATCTATAGTATGAATTAAAGGCTACATCAATTTTCTGCTATACTAAAACCCTACTTATAATTGTTTCCTAATCAAGATCTAAGTAAACGACAATGTCTCCATTACAAAGCAGCATTAGTGATAGCTGTGGGTTGTAGAAAGGTCAAGCAACTAAGTTGCAAAGACATACTTAGTCACATCTTTATTACTTCCAGCTCCAGAGGGGAGGGGGGTGGGGGGGAGAAAGAAAATTCTTTAGTCATGTAAAGTCTTCATTAATAAGACAAAGGTGGAGAAAAGTTGAAAGGTCTCTTTTCATGAAGCAATGTAATATATATAAAAATTTAGAAGAAAAAAGATGGTCTCGTCAGATGGTGGCAGCGTTCAATCTCTCATTCGTGAAATGCACACTACATATGCTCTGCTAATCTATTCCATACCACTCTCATAGAAAGAAAGTCCCTAATAGGAGAATCAATACATTTCACACAAGGATATCAATGATGCCCTTGTATTTGACACACACTTGCACATACGTAATACACATTTGCACAGTGTTTGTTTAGGATGTCTCAGGAACAATTCTCTTCTATATATGGAGGTGTGGTTAAGTAAAACAGATTATTTAGCAAGACAAAAACTGTTGTGACCTACTGTAAGCAAATACCCAACAATTTTCCACACCAGTAAGAACAAAGTACCTAAAGACTTGTGTCCCATGCAATCATGCCTTACTGTCACAATTAACAAGAATTAATAGAGATCACTTTGAACATTTACCAAAGCAACAAATCTTAAAAAAACCTAAGACATTGAACTGCACCTAAGGCTTACAACATTTTACCAAATGGCTTTTCCATACTTTATATATAAGTTTGACAACATTCGGAGCAGTAGTAAGTAATATTTCATATAAATTTCTGAAAAAAAGAATTTCTGTTCAAGTATCACTGTTTTGGCTACTGGGATGAGCTCAGTTTGAATTCAGATGTGATACATGCCATATATAAGCTGTCACAATCCTTATTTTAAATTCACGTCAAGGTATACTTGAGAATCTAAAGTCATGATCTTGGATTTCTTGAGATGAACCTCTGTATATGGTGCATACCACTTCTTCCATCAGTAGTGCTTCTACTCATATTCATGATTATTTGAAACACAGGCATTATATGGTGGGGGGATACTCCCAATATATAGGTATTCTTTTCACTTGAGCATCTGAGCTAAGTTAAACAGCATTGGGGAAGATAGAAAAGTAGTTCAGCAGTATTTCTGGAAAGAAAGAGCCTCTCATCACAGATCTCCAGTTACCAATACACCCAGTTTCTTGGAATTATCTGCTCTTATTCCTACAATAATGGCAGTGAGGTGTTCTGAGTTGTGGAACTCCTCCAAGCTGATCCTCCTTTCCTCAGCTAAAAGGTTACACATTAGTAAGAGCAAAAGCAGACAGTACATTACAAACTTGACAGAACTGAATGGTAGAGGCCTCTCTGTGGTATACCACTGATGTCGCACCTACTGGAATGAGTCACAGCAGGCATCTTTTGCATGTATGTGAAAAAACAAGAGAGACTTTTCAAGGTAGACACTTGAGGAATTTTTTTATTTTGTCCCAGGATTGGATTTTAAATTTGAATAACCTGATATGGAAAACACGGGTTTCTATGGGTTACTTCATACACTGCTGTTATTAACAGTACTTTGGCTAAAACACTGCAGATGGGAATGGGAGTCAGTCATCACAAGACGTTTATCATCAAGAAGCAGTCATGCAGCATTATAGCCAGCATCACATGAAGGCCAATAGCAAACTGCATACATTGATGGTAGGTATAAGTTTATATAAATTGAAAATTTGTTTTATAGATTTATGTGGAATATAAGATTTAATTGAATGAAAAAGACTCCAGACAGAAACAGAAAATGACCCAGCTCAGCAGGAACCAGCATAATGAGTTAATTATCTAGGGTTTGGCTAGGCAGCGAGGCAGCTACTAATGAACTGTATTGACAGTCTGGTCAGCAGAGGTTGGCACCTGGCCGCACCATGAATCCTCACCAGCACCCAAGGGAATTTGAGGCTGCTAATGGCCCAAATACAGAAGTGTCAAAAGTAGGAACTTATCATGAAAGAACAAGACAGCCTCAGGAGTGGGATACCACAAAGGAAACTCAAAATCTGGAGTGGTTTATGAAATCTAATTCTCTATCCTAAAGTTTTCTTCTGTCAACACAGCTTGGACATCAAGTACACACAAGGACAGGTCCTGACCTTTTCAGTTACCATAAACATGTGACAGAGAAAGGAGCACAGGAAACAGAACACCTTTCAGATGTTCTCTTGAGTCAAACAGATTGCATTTTCCTCACATTTTTGTTGATGCACTCCAGTAAACAGAAAGCAAATATTAATTGTTATTATTTTTTATAATTTATATCTTGCCTTCAGTATAACTCTGTCTTAAAATACAGCTGTTTCACAATAAGGGTAGTCTAACATGAGATTACCATATCGCTACAGGCACATTATTTCTCATGATAAATTCTGAGGCCAGCACTTGCAAAAAACGTTGGCACCCTGGCTGCTCAAGGACACACTAGAGAGTCACAGAATGCTCCTCTCCTTATTTTCATGAGGCTTACTTGGGCTCACAGTAGTAGGAGTATCTGTTCAAGTGGTTTTCGATGATCAGTGTTAACAGGGTGAACTCTTTGGCAAGCTTTAGCTATCAGAGAAGTGTAAGAACCTTTGTGTTCCCAGGAGTGCATGGTAATCGCAGAGAACAGCAGCATCTTTTCTTGCAAGAAAGATGTCAAGAAAACTTGGTAACAAGAAAAACTTCTGAAAACTCAGTTGTGACTTTGTGAGACTCCTTGGAGTGAACTATGTCCCACCCTTTCACATCCGCACACTCAAAGATGTGGTACACCTATTTCCCACTTTTGTATGATTTGAAAATGGCTTTTGGAACAACCTTTCTTCTGAGTTACAGAAGCACTTCTAGGAGCACTTCTAACACTAGAAGTGACTTGACTTTGATTGGATACTCAGTGCTGTCTTTCCAGAACGATATTCAAGATGAGATGACAGACTTGCCTGACTGGTCCCTTACACCCAAAAAATAAAAATAAAAAAGGCCCTTTATATTATGTGAAAGAAAATCAGTGGCCTTACAGAATTAAAGAGAGTTCTTTGATTTGAATTTCCGAGGCTTATCCTATTTAGCTTGCAAATGCCATGCTTCTGCTATAGGAGCAGAGTCCAGTATCCCTTACCACAACACTTGATCTTCATTCCAAGCTTTTCTTCGCTTTTCCTGCAAAGTTCCCTGTAGAGGAGGACCCTATTAATTTACTTCACTGGCCCAGTTGCAAAGACACTTTCCCCACAAAAGTAGAGTTTGCTACTCTCGAGTCTTAGTACACAATTCTGTAAGACTTAAAAAAGAAACATCATACAGATGACTCTTATAACAGGCCTGTGACTATAATAAAGATCCTTCCGAAATTATTTCATTTTACTCCAACTCTGTGCTTTGCAGTAAGTGCCACTGCTAACTGGACAAGGAGGCTGATGAAGACACTCCCTACCAGTCCCACTTTGTTCTGTGTCTGAACTCCTTAGCTTCTGAATTCATTTTTAAAGTGGCAGCCAGTAGTGCATTGCCACATCTGTCACTCATCTTAAACTAACAACACCAGAGCATATGAAGCTTTGCTTAGGCTGACATACCTTCTGCACAGAGGAGTTTTCAGCTGTAGACTTGAATCCTAAATGCCTAAGAACTGACAACACAACAGGAAGCATTTTGCCCCTTCACAGTGAAGGATCTTCAAAACTCATTAACACTGAATACAGACATCTGAAGTGCATCTGAAGTGTGTTATTTGAAGCTGGACTCTTCTCTGCATGACCTGTCAAATCTGATCTTATTTTAAATTGCAACTCACAGAGGAGAGGACTCCAAAGACCTAAAATTAGCTGAGACTTAACATGCTTGCTAAAATCTAAACTAAACAATGTGAGCAACTACTCATGAAGTATTCTTTTTAGTATATCAAAATAGGAATGGAGTGTCTCTTATTTTTATGTTCTAAATTTTAGAATGAGTCCATATGCTTTTCAAAAGGATTTACCAGTCTGTTGTGCTTCTCACCAATTGCGCCCCTGTTGTGTTCAACCACCAATATATACACAGTCTATTAAAACCCCTTGTGAATATTTTTAGGAATATTTTAGATGTTAAAAGAAATTAAATCATACCTCATCTTAGATGACCAGATAAAATGAGAGAATGTGGGATCAAAAGTAAAATCATTACATATATTAAAAACCCAAAAATCTGGCAATATGTGAAACAATCCTAAAAAAGATACTAGTATCCAAGTGAGCTCACTTACTTCTTGTGATAATACAATACACCTCAAGCTCAACTAGAATGCAATATTCTGTTACCATTACACACATTATATAATTTAAAATCCATACTGTAGTGGGTTAATCCCAGCCAGCAGTTAAGCCTACCTCCAGTCACTCTCTCAATCCTCTCTCCTTGGGGGATAAAGGAGAGAATTGAAGGTGCAGCAGTGAGAAAAAATGCAAGGGTCAAATAGAAATGATGCAAAGACATTCATTCATCAGCTCCCACCAGCAGATTGATGCCCATACACTCCCTGAGCGATGGCTACTTGGAAAAATTCCCTCTCTTTCCCTGCCCCCAACAGTTTTATTGCTGACCATATTCCATGTGGCCTGGATTATCTCTTCAGTCAGCTGTCCTGCCTGTGACCCTTCCCAGCCTCTTTCCCACCCTGCAGTCTACTTGCTGGGGGCAGCACAGTGAAAGAACCGAGAAGGCCTTTGTACTGTGCAAGCATCGTTTGGCAATAGCTACAACACAGCTATGTTAAACAACACCTTTTTGGTGACAAACCCAAAACACAGAACCACACAGGCTGGTATGAAAAAACCTAACTCCATTCCAGGTAGACCCGGGATACCAAACTCCAGATTCATTGTTATGAGATTGTAGCATTACAACCCTGGAAAACAGATGAGATGCGAAAGTTTGTTCCAATACCTTTGTAACCCTTTTCCCTCTTTTTTTTATATTCATTGATCAACTTTTAAAGATTGCAAGAATTATTGTCATGTAATAGCCATATAAGAAAAAAAATGGGAAAAGGAAAAAAATAAGCTTATTTTTACAAAAGCAGGCTTGCAAAAGGAGCCCCATGTCCTGTGCAGTAATTCTTCCACCATTAGCCAACACTGCCAAATCTTCCATCAGGAAGTGATATTGTTAAAATGCATGACAACACCCTCAAGCAACTTCCAGTTAAATGATATAAAAGTGATAATATTTTTTAAAGGAAAAGACTATCTAAAGCCTTGCACTGAGACCAATATCTAAATCTTATCAGCATTTGGTTCAACATGTACTACCCAAATCTCTGCACAGGAACACCTATCAGTTTTAAAGTTGTGCAACACGTTGCATTTTGCTACAGCTTTTCAAATTAAGATGTCTATCAAAACATTAATCATCCAGGAGCAGTACTTCATTCACTTCTACATTTAAAAGCATGCAGTTAACAAACTGCCTCTTAGAAAAATCTATAGTGCAAATAACTTATTTTCAGTGCTGCTATTCTTCTGTATTCCATTTCCTATTCCTTGTCATTGCTCTTTATCTGCCTGTCCACTGTTTTATTTTGAGTCTAGTTTGGAAGCTTCTTGCTGTAGAAGGAAACATAAGCATATTCTCTATAATTGGACAGGTACTAGCCATACTCCAAAGTTTCAGTATGGTCAAAAGCTAGCACTCTCTTTTCCCACAACCCTTAAATATCAGAACCTAAAACCAATATTCTTTACTCCATCATACTCTTATGCTGTACTGAAAATGCGACAAATGTGCCTCAAATACCTGAAGTGCTGCAGCCTCTATTCCGGAGGCCAATGTTACCTGAGGCCAATGGCAGAATGTCTCCTGCACATCTATAACATCAAAATAAATCTTCCTTTTCAAAACTCATGCCTATGTCACCCACACGCCCCTGCTAGATGATGTGTGGTGTCCATGAATACACCCACACTCAGGGCAGCAAAAAATCCACAAGTGGAGAAACTTTTCGTTGTCCGGCAGCACAGAATTCATAAAGCACAAACTGTAAACAGCTGCCTATCAGCTTCTATCAGCAACAGTATCAAAAACAGATGGCAAAGGTCAAGTCAAAGTTTATTGACAATGATGAACTTGGACAACCTCTATTAAATTACTTCTTCCTTTAAGGTGTATGTGATCAAAGCAGCAGAGAGATTTTCACTCAGTCACATAACAAGCTATTTGTTGAGATTGAAACATCTGGTCAATATCTTCTAACACTGCAATTTCATGCACAGTTAGCAATAGGGTACGTTTCTTTTCGTCTTCTTACAGCGTCCATAAGGGTGGTACATATGGCTGATCATTTCATTCAAAAAGGTTTCAATTCCAGGCATTACATACAATTGTATCTATGCTTTATAGTGTTTTAAGTCTACCTACCATCGTTTTCCATCATCACTGCTGTCTGCTCTACTCTTTCCTATAAAAGCCCACAAATATGACAGAGCACTTAAAGCTTAACAGCTTTTGACTACTGGAGTAAGAAAGCAGTTAAGGCAAGAGTTTTTAAAGTGGCAGGTCTTCATCTATCTGTTGTCAAGAATTCCCAATGCATTAAACTATTTACCAAAGCTCCAGTAATACAGATTATAATTTTTGTTGTAATAGCAAATCTTCCATTTATAAGGCATCCCAGAGCAATCAGAAATCACCCTTTTTACTAATTTATAAATTATTACACATTTTACAAACATAACAGACATTATATTTCAAGGGAATGTAAGATAATTACAAAAAATATCACAAAACATAATCCCATTTCTCAATCTGAAATAGCAAAAAGACATAAAATGCTATCTACCCCAAAGGCTGAGAAATGCTTGCCTTTAAAATTATGCATCTATATTGCCACAACAACAAGTAGTGAATAATGCAAAATGTACTTCACCTTTCCATTTCTAAATCCCAATCTTTTTGGTTAAAAAAGGAAGGAGGGCTAGTTGCATCTAGCATGCCTATAGAAAGTACAATTCAAAGGATTTTCAGCTACTACTAAACAGACTCCATTTTTATTCAATTAATGGTTGATTTCAACATCTCATTCCCCCCGTGACCGATTCCACATAATATCTGAACCTTGAAAGTTTACCTAGCAGTTAAAAGGAAGACACTGATTCTAAAACTCCTCACCACAACTATGCATTGTGCCCAGATGTTGCACCAAAGGCATAATGGAGGGGTGGGCTGGGAAGGAAGAAGATAGACAATCTCCATATGGGAAAAATGTATAAAATGCTTGAGCAGAGACATCAGACATCCCTCAGAGATGTCAATGAAGATGCCTGGGGACTACGTTGACTTTCTGCACTGTGACATCAATGTAGTAAATCTGTTCTGAAGGAATGGGATACACAATCTAGATCTAACAAAAAAAACCCAAACAAACAAACAAACAAACGACCAGAGTAGTCCACTATAAACTGATGGGTTTCATGTAGATGTCAAGATAAGGCTTATAGATAACAGAACATCTTTACAGGTTGTAAACACGAGCCTATGTCACAAAGACAGTCCAGTCATCCAAAGACATCCAGTCAAGAAAGTATCTAATTAGCACTAACAGTATTGGTGTAGAAATTAAGTAGTTAGATGGATTCTAACTGGGTTTTTTGAAAGGAGTTCAAAGGAGGAAGGCTTCAGGAGCTCCAAACAAATTCAGAATTGATGAGATTAGTACTAATAAATTGCAATCTTTTTTCCAAGAGAAAAATAACCACACCCAGTAGCAAAGAGTATAAATTCAGCCTTAACTTTATTGTATATATACAGAAAGGCTTATAGCATTCTGGTGGAACATTCCACCTAAGCTGATAAGAAGTTTATTTCTTTCAGAGTTAATAAAAAAGCTTCTCCAGAAGAGATTAGGAGAACAGAAGTTTCACAAAAAGGATTAAAAAAAAATACCATCTCTCCTCAAACTTCAAGGCTTTCTCTTACTAGATTAGCAGTCCTCTGAATGACCAAGACAAAACATTGGAAAGGTGATATTAGGCTTTGAGTCGATCCCATTAGGGATTAGTATTTCAGGACTGGTATTTCCTAAGAGTTACACCATATACTTCATCCATAGTTCCACACAGAAATACTCCCCCTCCAAGGTTCAATATTCTTAAGGAATGATCCCTCTTCTAAGAAAGAAAAACGTGAACCAACTGAAAAATTACTGCCTTAAGACAGGCAAATCCCAGAAAAGCCTCTGGATTCCTCATGTGTGACTTCCAACCAGATTTAGTTAGAAATGCCCTGTGCCCACCAGAAGCTGACACTGGAACGGACCAGGCTGAGATTCCAGGGGAATACTGGATCCACAGTGCACATGTGAAAATGCTTTGGAGGAGAATTCACACCTGCTCTCACAAACTCCGCTCCAGGAGAAGTGGGAGCGAAATTCTGTAGCCCAGGGTAGAGGACTTCTTTAAGCCCCTGTGTCAGATGCTCTGCTAATCCCTTAGGGGAAAAGACGGCATGCTGTTCCCACACTGTTGTTAACATTATCCACTCACTTAAATACATGGGGTTTACTCTATTCACCAATAACTGAAGGGAAAATATCTTATTTCTTAAGTATATAAATACTGTATTGCATTCACTACAGTTCACAATCTCTTTTTGACTCGGAAGCTTTGTCCATAATGCCTCTAGATTTGCTGTGGTGGGACAAGCAATACCTTTGTCAAAATCATTTAAGAAGGTTTCTACCAGATATAGCCTGAAGCATATCCCACTCTGATTGCTAAGACATATATCTTTAAAAAAAAAAAGAAAAATGCAATTATTTATTATAGCTTTTGATTACTTTTAAACCAATGTATTCCTTCTCTCATGGTAATTTTTACCTTTAATTGTAACAAAACTAATTTTTTTCTAAAAAAATTATTTTAACAAAATCTATTACAGAAGTCACATGTAATTATTTACAGTTGAGAGTAGTGCTTGACAATACCTGCATTTCTTGGCACATAGCTCAAACACTCCAGTAAGTTCAAATAATTTTCACAGAACAGATAATTTAGTTGCCAGCTCCTGTGTACTTCTGAAAAAGAACTGCAAATTGCTCTTAAATTTGTTTTTTTCCTGAATTCAATGACTGCTAAGACACTTGACATTTGACTCCCACGATCAGCTCAGCCTCAGCACTAAACTCCGAGACCTAATTTGGCAGGAGTGGAAGGCAAAGGAAACCTTACATTTACTGGAAGGCTGGTTTTGATTCAAAAGAGAGTGAAGTTCTTGGCTGTTTGGCTTCAAAAATAAAATCACAGAATTGAAGCTGATGAACTTTATCTTATCTTCTGTAAAACAGGAAGTATTTAATTCACACTCTAAAATCAAAATCAACAGAAAGAAGAAATGCATACACCAAACAGTGAGAAGATGCTTAGCTAGTGACTGTACAGCCCTGATCCAGTCAATATTCTTTGAGTCAGGCGTATTTGAAGTTAACAATTTCCTTTTCCAGTTTCCTCTGAGAAGCTAGAAAGTCCTGACCTGTTTGGGATCTCAATGAATCCAGTTATACACTGATGCAAATTTATTCACTTCAGAGTTGTGTATGATTTATGCAGATGCAAATGAAATCAAATCCATACCTAGTATGACCTTATATATTTACCTTTTCATTTGATAATTTGTTTTTTATTTTACCTAAAGAAGTATCTGCAAATACCTGTGTATAGCTTCGTATTACAATGATTTAAAAAACCTATCCAATATCATCTTCTATAACACTTGTACTGACCATTATTAAACTATAATATCTCAAAAGAACTATGTCAAGCATGGACATCCAGTGCAGGAGATGCCTAAGGAGTACCACTTGAAGAGTTTAAAGTAAAATGAAGGATCCAATGTCTCATCTGCACTTAAGCATGCACAACTGTAACACGTCAAATTTTGAAAAACAACAATTTATTAAACAGAATATGGAGTACCATGTCTTTCATTTTTATCATGAACATGGCAAAAAAGGAAAAATTATAATCAGAATTCCTCTAAGGATAACAAACTATAGTGATTCGTTTTTAAAAGAAGTCAGAGATTCACTTTAAAAATATGTTCTCAATATTCAAGTTGCAGGAAAATCTCATTTAAGCATCTTCCTTGTGTACTCAGGTTTGCTGAAGATCAGGTAAATCACCTGTCAAATTACTCAAATACCAAAAACCACTAAATAACCACAAGCAACCTTTACAAATACTTAATTTCCTGATGAGCATTTCAGTTCAGTGTTATGATACTAGTGGTAACATCATTTAACTGCAGACAAAAATAACATCTCTAAAAACGTGCTTATCTTCTACTCCCCAAATTCAGAATTTTCTCTTTTACTATTTTTTGTATTTTGGAATGCTTCCTATTGATGAAGATTGTACTACAAGGGGAAATGCCCATTCACAACTTAATTTCAAAAAGTGAGAAATGGAAGGGCTGTCACTGAAGAAAAAAATCAAAAACATAGAGAAGGTAGTGTAAATTTCAAAACACACTCTCTGACATTTTTGTTTCAACTAGCATCATAAGCAGCAATTGTTAAAAATAAAAAGGTTGATGAAAAGTCTTGTGGCCAAAATTTGGTGTGATACACTCTGGGCCTGCACATGTCCTAAGGACAGTTGATGTTATTAAATGAAACAGAAATCTTCTGCGAATACAGGGCATTTGGTAATTGTTATAAAGTCTCATTTTATAATAAATCTCATGAAGTATCTCCATCTGAGCACATATAATAGTTCATTTACTTTTTAAAGAAATATTTTTAAGTATGCTTTATAGAAGAAGATACAAAAAGTCTAAGCAATAATGACATTCAACAAACTGTTGTTTTCTGTTCAGGGGCATTTGCTGCTTTCAGCACCATCAGGCAAGCCAACAACCCCATACCTTGCTTGCACTGGGTGCATGATATGTTGATTGTGAACCCTCAAGATGCAACATATTAGACAGCATGTACTTCATCTGAAACCCTAAGTGCATATGTGCTAATTAATTTGGATCTAGAATTATTGTATTATTATTTTGTTGGTTTATACCATCATTTTCTGTACAGCACAAAATCTACTATATTGAAAGTGCACAAGTATAAATGTATTTAACTTCTCAGGAAAACTAAAATCAAGTAGTTTTGGACTATAAATATCTTGAGATACTTTACTTCTCAGAAGGATAAAAACTGCAATGTCATTTTAAGGATTCTGTCTGGAGTTTTTGGTTATTCTCATTCCTGTTAGCTGTTCTACTACTATTAATTACATCATTACATGATTTCCCATGGATAACAACTTGTAATTCCATCTACTTGTTCTTCCGGAGGAGCACAGTAGATTGGGAGGTTGTCAAGATGATAAAATGACATCAAATGCAAATTTGTTTTTTTAATACAGCATGCAAGATTTGGAAATGCTACTTAAAACAGAAGCAGCAAACTAGCTTCAGGCACCAAATGCATGCTTCAGGCAGCACATGTACAAAAAATGCTAATACATCAGAATGTCTGAATCAACAACAAAAAAATACTATATAAAATTCATTATGAGGGGAGTCTGTCAATAAATCAACTGAAAGATAAGAACAAGTATCAATATTAAAATGCAGCAGCTATAATGGACATAAAATTGTTTCCTTTATGCAAAAGCTAACGAGTTATGATATAAAAGGTTAACTCATTAGTCCCTATTTTTAATTTTCCAGAACAAATCCCTAAGCATTTCAGATACTTTTAAACTAAAAGCCTATTTTCTGCTCATACTTACATTGATGGTATCTGACTGATATCAGTGGGATTATACCAGCATGGATTAAAAGAGAATTTGGTCCTATTATCCTAATTCTGTTGGTAAACTGGTAGTTGTTATACGCAGTGTATGACTATACAAAATTAAGTCCTCAGGAAATACATTGCTCTGTTAATGGGCTGTGAGGACATTCATTAGTAACCGTAAAACAATTTTAAACTGAACAGGCCAGATCAGTGCCAGACACTGTCATGAAAGCACTGCCTATGCATATGATTTCAAAGGCAGCATCACCACTTTTTATTTCTAAGACAAACATGGGTTTTTTACCAGTTGAAGTACAAAAATTTCTTCTGTAAAACCAGAGCAATTTAATATTAAAAAGAGCAAGCTGAAATGAAGTTAGACCATCCAGGTATTAAAAAAAATTATTTCTGCAGATCCATTATTTTAACAACATTGAAAGCATTCATCCCTTTATTAACATGACCTAACCCACACTCTGGAAAACGCTGTATTAGCCCAAATTGTTTTCATTAATATGGCAATGTGATTACTCTTATTTTGAGACAGTCTAAAACAGGACTAGACAAATTGCTACTGAAAGTGAAAAGCACCTATGACTTGCCAGTAGCAGCAGTGACCAGAGACAGCAGCTATCAGGTTTCTGAAGAACATTCCTATATGCACCATTTATTATAACATATATCATGTACAGGGGTTGTCTTATGATACAAGACATGAGATGGCCAGGATGGGCTCTCTCTAAGGATTCACTCTCTAGGGGGAGGGTATGGACTGTGTACTGTCAGCTCATCACATCACCTGACTAGTTACTACCACCACCATTGCTTCTATTTTTATAATTACTATTTACTCTTTTTGTTGTTGTTTTTAATTTTACTATTATTTTCCAGAAGAACAAATGTAGCTGTCACACAAGAACAGAATTATGAGACTGAAATTTGTTATGCACCAGGTTTCACATTAAATGAAATTTCAGAGGAGCAAGACCACCATCATCAACTTCGCAGAGGGCCTGACAAGTATTTACATTTAAATTTAGCCTACTAAGGTTAATATGTTAATATTTCTATTGATGAAATGGTACTGAAGAGTCTTCAGATCTCTCCAGTTTTCTCCTAGAAGTGTACTTGAATTTTGCTATGCAAATAAACTCCATATAGCACAAGAATTCTTTTTCTTCATTCTGTTTCCATGGACCACTTAACAAGCCTGTGATTCCTTTTAGATCACATGAATACTCATAGACAAACACAAGGCAAATAGTAAACAATACACACCTTTAAAGGGTGAGCTAGAAATGAACCCAAATTCAGCCAGTTTGAGTCAAGCTCTTTAGCAGATGCTCCTATTTCACTACCACCTCCAACCAATAGAAAGTTACAAAGGAAACAAGTATTACCTTTGTTACAAAACTGTGTCTTGCCTGGGGGGTCTAAATCCAGATTTATTAATTCTTTAGTGGCTCCCTCAAACAGGAGAAGTAATTGCCATAGTGAGAATTCCTTCTAGATTTAGTGATACTAAAAGCTCACCCTATAAAAGCAGTGGTATTTTTGATGAGCTGTCTCTCCACAACAGAGCCCCAGCTTGCTGTCTTCTAGAACTTTTCACACATGAGCCAAAATAAACACTCAATTTTCCAAAATTTATTGGTAAAATCTATGTCTTACCCAGTATTTTAAAATTTTGGAAAGTTTATGGTGACAAATGTAGAAAAACTATGCTGTTGCAGTCATTCCTGAAATTAAATACGACTTACGGTATTAATCATGTCAACTTCTTTTTTTCCTCTGCTAAAAGTCAAAAGTACCATTCTTAAGACAAGGAATTGTAACCAATTGCCTTGCTAATCCATTTCCCATTTTACAATTTCTCAAGTCTGAACAACAAACAGCAATATTAAAAAATGAGACCTAGGAAATAACATGAAAACAGAGGTCATGGACTGTCTCAGAATGAGGATTTAAAAGGACAACAATTCTACAGTAGTGCAATGCTGCATATTCAGATGACATCAACGTAGAATGCTGTAAAACTCCTTTTAATGCTGACCTTAGTAGAAATCACTCACACTTAGCCAACTCCAGCTAAATATATATGAATATAAATATATATATAATTACATATATAAAAATATATATTCAGCTAAACTCCTCCTTCCCCCAACCCCTCAACATAACAAAACCAAACCAAAACCAACCAAAAACCCCAAACCAAACTAACAAAAACCAAACCAACCTCATCACTGAGACAGAAGCCTTTTACCACAAATGCTTTGAACACCTTAAAAATCAAAACAAACACAAAAATCCTCTTAAACTGTTACTAAACTGCCTGTGCACATCACTGCCAGTTTTCCCACACCAAGTTAGCAGATTGTATTCCTGTACTTCAGGAAGAACTAAAACAGAGAACAGAAATTTCAGGGAGAATTCCACAGCACAGCAATGAATTGTGACAACTGGTAGTGTGGAATGAGGGATCCCACTTAGAGAGTATTAACAACTTCTATCAAGTATTTAGGAATAAGTTGATTTATGGAATTTGGCATTTAACGCTGCACATGAAATTTCTATTAAGAGAAAAATCCAGAATTTTAAGATGTAAACTACCTTAAAATAAGGAAGCACACATAACTACAGCACACGACTGAGCATTATAGAGTCATTCAATATTTTATTTTGTCATTTTAACAGCTTAAGTAGATCTCAAGATGTACCTGCTTTATTGTAATACACAGCTTTTGTACAATCACCTCTTTATGGCAGGGGAGTACTTTTGGCTCACTTAGAAACATGTCACTAAAAGACCATGTTGACTTAGCTTATTCCTGCAGTAAAAATTCTACTTTTCTGTCCAAGAGAGTGCACCACCCCAACACTTCCTACTGTAGCTACTTAGAAAACAATTACAAATCGTTCTCCCTTGAACAACCTATTAGTCCAAGACAAGGTCTTCTTGAACTATAGTAATGAAACAAATGTACCTGAAAGAAAACCAAGCTATTGTTACTATTACACAGGTAAAATCTGTTTGGTCAGTCACAATAAATTGCTCCCAGACATGCATATAAAACTGTGCTGCTTTCATCAGGACACATAAAATCTTCAGCATGCCCCTAGAGATTTAAATGAAGAGTGAGCATTGAGAAGGCATCACAAAGCAATTTACATTTCTATGTTCTATACCAAACTCCAGTAAAAGCCTAAAATTTGTTTCAGAAAAGACAGTAGGTAATAAAGGACTTAAAACATTTACTTCAATGTAGTGTTTTCATACCACAAAGAAAAGACATTCCACTTATTCAGAATTGGTTAAAATAGTCACTGAAACCAAGCAATAAGTACTACATATGCAACCAATGTTATCTGTGCTATTTATTGTGTTCTGAAGACAATGTCTACCACAAAGCTCAGTGAAGGCAGAATTGCACCCAGTACTTTGAAAACCAAATGACTTCAGGTTGAACATCATGAAGAATTTTTTCACTGAAAGGGTGGTCAACACTGGAACAGGCTGCCCATGGAGATGGTGAAATCACCATTCCTGGAGGTGTTCAAGAAACGACAGGATGTGGCACTCAGAGCTATGGTTTAGTTGGCAAGGTGGTGGTGAGCGAAAGAATAGACTCAATTTTGGAGGTCTTTTCCAACTGTAATGATTCCATGATTTTAAATATACTGTCTGAGATCTGGATCACTAAGTGAAACAGTCTACTCTAAGAGGAACTGATTATCTTCTACACAAACTGTAGGGTACTACAGCTTACTGTGAAAAATAAAAAAAAATTTTAAAGCCACTCTAACCCCAAATACTTCCCCCATTGCCCCAGTCATCACAGCTGCACTCCAGAAGGCATTCACATTTAGATTTAGACATTCTTTAAAGAAGAGAAGAGCAAGTTATAAAACTTTCAGAACAGACAAAATAAGTGGATTAGTTTCTGTTCCATAGTGGGGCCTAGGATAGAGCCAAACAAGAACTCCAACTACCCCTAACTAACTGACTCAACATACAGAGAATAGAAAAAAACAAACACAACATTACTAACACCAAATGAAGCAGAAGAAGGGGTTTGAATACATAACTCAGTGGTTCACTTAATTAAAGTTCTCAAATGATTTCTGTGAGTAATTCTTCATGAGGTTACTATAATCATGTTAGATGTCAAAATGGCTGCAGAAACAAATCAGATTTTTCTTTACAAGCAACCTTCAAAAAAGCTCTCCTTTCAGCTCATTTAATTGCACAAATGAAGTAAGTTTCTTTTCCATCTCACAGAATCACTAACAAAATTTGACTACTTTTGGTTATTGTATACATTCACCATAATCATACAGCAAATATCCAAAAATTAACTGATCTTCTAATAGCTCTGCCTTGGCAAATCACTAGGTTTCTGAACAGTACAAAGTAAGCTAATCTATCACTCTAAATTTCTTTTTTTCCTTCGAGTCTAATGATCACATTTCAGTAACCAACCAACCAAACACAGCTTAATTAATTCTTTTATTGCATTGAGCTGTTATTCTGCTCTTGACATTCAGGCATAACTCCCATTAATGTTAATGGAAGTTATGTATGTTTATCACAGTGACAATGAACTCTTCTAGATACACAGTAGAGAGTCTGCAGGCAAGTGTAAAGATGCTTTGATAATGCACTGCACTTCCCAACTCCAGCACAGAAAAGCTGTGTGCTTCGAACCTGAGCTGTTTAGTCACAGCACAGAGAGCTACAAGTGGGTATAGTCACAGTAACAGTTGAGAACCACTTCTGTTTTAAACAACTTAACTCTTTAATATGGGTCATACAGAGAAACACTGAAGAGAAATTTTGCCTTAACTTTAAGCTATTTATATATTCTAGCTTAAATTTAAGGTATTAGAAAGTGTCCAAAAAAGGACTAAGAAGATGATGAAGGACCTTGAAGAAAAGCCATACAAGGAGTGACTGAGATCACTTGGTCTGTTCAGCCTGGAGGAGAGTGAGAGGAGAACTCACTGCAGTTACAACTTCCTGGAGAGGGGAAGAGGAGGGGCAAGCACTGATCTCTTCTCTGGTGACCAGTGACAGGACCCAAGGGAATGGCCTGAACCTGAGTCAGGAGATGTTTATGTTGGATATTAGGAAAAGGTTCTTCGCCCAGAAGGTGGCTGAGCACTGGAACAAGCTCCCTAGGACCAAGCCTGACAGAGTGCTAGAAGTGTTTGGACAACGCTCTCAGGGCCGTGGTGTAGCTTGTCCTGTGCAGGGCTCAATGATCCTTACAGGTCCTTTCAGATCAGGATATTCTATGATGTTATGAACTTCAAAAGTGTTCAGAAAACACACCTGGTAGCTTTGAAGAACAGGAAAAAAATCGTATGATTGGACAAAAGGGACAATATTTACAGGTGGGAGGATCTGCAGTTCTGAGGAACAAATTGGGTATGTGCAATACACATACACAATAAGGACATAGAAGTGGTGCTGGGGAGAAGCAGCTGCAGTGATTTATCATATGAAGAATGAGTAGATTAAGATGCCATAATGTTCTACACACTAAAATCAGTAAATATAAGAGTTTGACAGTGAATTTAATTTGGCTAATCGAAGTTTACCTACAAATATCTCCTATTTTTCTTTAATTTGAAATTTGTGCTGTCTTTTTATCCATTCATTATTTCTTCAGTTTACAATACTGGGCAGAGTAAAACAAGGCTGTACAGTGGATGACAAACTGTGCCTTCAGATTTCCTAAATTTAAGTTTTCATAATAAATTATACCTAACAGATTTTTAAATACTTCATAAAAACTGTGACGCCCATGTTCAATTTTACAGCTACAGTTTGTATAATCTAAACTCAAGTTATTTTTAAAACACTGAATAGAAGACTGGATTGTTTCAGCCACAAAAGAAAAGTTTCTTTGAAAGACTGCCAAAAATACTTTCATAGCTGATATGAAGCTGACACATTAACCTGCTAAATGTTTGTGGAAGTACTAATGACTAAGCGAGGGATATCAAAGACAGTGAATAAAAGAACAAACAGCTGCCAGCACTTGGCATTCCATTCTGCTATCATAGCTCATATGATTGGCAAAGGAAGTTACACCTACTTTATAATAATAATACTACATTTGGCAAAGACTTCTAGATGGAAGCATTCCAGCACTCAATTTTCCAAAAGGTGTTGCATGATTCATTAGAAAGATCAAAATAAAATATACTACTACTGTAACTGCAATACTTCAGAGAATCATAAAAATAATGCATCAAGATTAGCAATCTAATAAAATACCTCATCAGTATTATTTTGACACTGATATATTTTTATCTGATTTTGATCCAGTTGAAGGCATTCAGTTTAAATAGATATTAATGACCAACTGAATTGGTGCTGAACATTTTACTGAAGAATGGCTTTTTAAAATACTATGATAGCATAAGAGTCCAATTTTAAATAGCCCATTCTACATTATTAATGATAGGAAACATTAAAACTTTCAGTGGACTACCCACTGAAAACACACAGAAGCTAGCATTTAAGAGCTACTTAGAGCTTCCAAAAGACCATGAGTTCCACAAAAAGTCAATAAAATGTGGAGTTTCTACCTTACTTTTATTATTGGTCTCGTAATTACTCAGTGATGATCAGTATTTATAACTTATGTGAATTTTTACCCAGTATGCTAATCTCAATAATACTTTGCTTATATCTTCAACATTTAATAGAGTTCAAGTACTGATTGCAAACAATAAAGTTATACTTTAAAAAAAAAAAAAATTCAGTCTGTTGTTGCAAACCTGTTGATTACAGAACTATTATGCAGATGACAGCAAGTGCCACCATAAACCAGGAAACATTATACAAAAGTTGACCTTACATCCACTGGGGTTACTAAAAAGGTTAAATTAGTCAGATAGAAGTGGTTTAACAGACTAGGACAATATAAATATAAATTATATAAAATGTACACTCTGAAGTAATACAAAGACTTTGTTTCCAGCTGGTGAACATATACACTAAAAATTGCTCACATAAAAGTAAATTAAAAAATTTGTAAAATTCAAAATTTTTAATTTAAAAAATATTACTTTTAAAATCTAAAAAATTTAGTTAAACATGTCACAAAATTCACAAAAAATGCTCCCTTAAATCTTTTTTTGTGGAACTTATAATGTGAATGAGCATTCAGAAATACAGCCTTTCAGTGTCTTTGTCTGACTCAGAATATAAATAGAATCACAATATCATAAATATTTAAGTAAATGAATAAACAAAAAATTCCCGGGGGGAAAAAAATTATTTGTTTCATGTACTTATTTCTCAATACCTTCCTGTTAGAAAGCAAGAGTCTAGGGATCTCTTATCTGCAAAAGCACTATCATCCCAATGTGCTTAATTAGCTCTTGATTGGGAACTAGACAGGAGAGTAATAATGAGCTACATATATTTATTCTACTTAAGTGTTTGCACCATGCATGTTTACTGAAGTAAAAATTGATAAAAATATAATTAATATTCAAACACAAGGCACTAAAGGAAATGGGAGGCAGCTTTACTCCTTGTTGAACACACCTGAGGAAACGAATCAATCCCTTTTTCCATTAAGAAAAACAGGCAGCCTCTCTCTTGGATAAGCAAAGGGCAGTGAGTTTACAAAGGCCTGAATGTGACGCCTCTGGAGGGCTTCCCAAGGCACGGTCAGTAGCGCTGCCAGTCCCTCGTGTTGCTGGGCCAAGCTGGCCGGGCAGAGCCGGCCGTTCGGTGTGAGCCGCGCGGAGGGGGCGCGGGCAGCTCCCCGACACCCCCCCTGCCCCTCTGCCATCCCAGCTGCACGCTGCCCTGGCTGTCTCGTGCCAGCTCCAACAAGGGCTCCCGAGGCTTCTCCCAGAGAGGCAGCAATCACTTCTTGGGCATGTATTTCCATAACAATTGCTTATTGCACTGTGCCCAACGGCTGCCTACATTTTGCTTTCCTACTAGTTTTCACTTCCGCTCCACATGTCTTGTTTTCTGCCTGTATTCCAACACTGCAGCACAATATTATGAGCATTTTGGGTAGGGAGGCACATTTAAAGTGGCTGCTTTATAACGAGCGTTCTAAAATAAAAGCCCTGTTCACCTGTCCTGGCAGCTTCTTGACCACCATCCCAAATCCCAAAAAATCAAGAATATTTCCTCAGAGAACATATTTAACTTTTAATAATAATTAAAACAACAACAAAAACAAATAACCAACCAAAACCAGCCAAAAAGCCCCCTGTCTTAAGTAATCCAGGGACGGTTTTACACCATGCACGACCAAGTTTTTATCCCTGCACTTAGGAAAGCTTTGGAAGTGTTTACTCCCAAAACATAAAAATAACATCCATTCAAGGATAAAAATTATGTTCCAGATCAAAAACTTGAAAAATCAGAGTTCTACGAAGGAAAGCAAACAATCTGTCATTCAATTAACACTATTAAAAATTCACATAGTTGATGAAGTAAGAACATGAAAAATATGCACAAAGATTTTTCAATACAGCTATTAGAAACATGATCTAGTACCATTTCTTACAGAAAATGTCTCCTTCAGAGACTTACAGCTTTTTGCCCACGGGTATTAATTGGCATCTATAAAAAAATTATAGGATAGAATAGATTGACTATTGAAACACCATGTACTGCAAATATGGGGAGCAAGAAATAGCTCTTACACTTAAGAAAAAAGAAAACATGATATGAATAACTGAAGAAGTACAACGTGACCTCAACATCACGCATGATTACAGGCAGTCTTCTTGAATAGCTGAATGAAACATATGGAAGTAAAAGTGAGGAAACTGTCACATGGACTTCCTAAGGGTAGATTATGCCAGACAAATCTGACATTTGTCTTTGATATTTAATATATCTGGACTTGACTGAAGTATCTGATTTAATGCTGTAGAGGGAACTGTTAATGAAGCTGCAGAAATGGAAATTGATAGTATACAAATCCCAGAAAGTTATAAGCAGTGGTGCCTGGATATGGATTAATAATTGACCACAACAAACCCATTCCCTCAAACAAAACAAACAAGCAAACAAACAGATCAAAGAAAACCAAACCGAAACACAACAACCAAAACTGCTAACTGAGCATTTCCAACACAGAGAGTGAAACATTAAATCCATTGTAAGCACCCTTGTTATCAGCACAGAACAGAAAAATAAAAATTAAACATAACAGTAAGATCACAAGAATGAAGAGGTTATACGGGGATCCTAAAATAGTTTAGCTTTGTATAGCCTAATAAAAAAAAGGACGACAAAGATTTTATACATTAGATTGTACATCTTTCTACAATGAGATTACTAGCTCAGTCAAGGAAGGGAGCTTAAGGGATGTTGTTTATCTTAAGGAAGGCTTTCAACAACTTCTCTCATAACACTCTCAAATGATGAAGTATGGCCTATGTAAGTAGATAGGGAAGTGGACTGAAAACCATCTGAACTTCTGGGCTCAAAGGGTCACAATCAGCCCAGTAAATTCAGCTGGAAACCAGTGACTGGTGGTGTAACCCAGGGGCTGATATGGAGGACAACACATCTTCACTAAGGACCTGGATGACAGGCACCCTCAGCAAACCTGGAAACAACACAACTGCAAGGAGTGGTTGACAGAGCAGACAGTTATGGGGGACTTCACCAGGCAGGAGAATGGGCCAGTAGCAATCTTATGAAGTTCAGCAACAGCAACTGGAAAGTCCTACACCTGGGGAGGAACAGTCCCCCTTCACCAGGACAGGTTAGGCAGAAAGCTTGTTTTGTCAAAAAAACCCAAAACGCATGGAGGCCCTAGTGGACAAGTCAAACATGGTGCAGCAATGCACCTTTGCAAGAAAGACTACCAAACAGCATCCTGAGGCTGCTCTAGGAAGAACACTGCCAGCAGGTCAAGGGAGGTGATTTATCCTCTCTCCTCAGCAGGACACATCAGACTGAGCTCAGTGAAGGGCCACTAAGATGATTAGTGGATTGGCACATCTGTCATGAGGAGAGGCTGAAAGAGCTGGGACTATTAAGCCAGGAGAAAGTTCAGTAGAGGTCTTACCAAGGTGTATAAATAGATTGTAGGAGGCAGCGAGGAAGCCAGAGCCAAGCTCTTTACAGTGGTGCCTGTCCAGTGACAGGACGAGAGGCAATGAGCACAAACTGAAACAAAGGAAATTCTATTTAAGCGTAACAAAACCACTGCTTTACTGTGGGGGTGGCTGAAAGCTCTCGCAGGTTTCCCAGAGAGGCTATGGGGGCTTCATCTCTGAAGTCATGCACAAGCTGACAAATCTGTGTAAACACAAAAAGGGCTATTTCAAGGAGAATCTTGACACAGACACGGAAGCGAATTATCCAGGAAACACACAGAACGCAAATTACAATATTATTTACTTTGGAACAGCTTTTTAGAAAAAATACAGGAGGGTAGAAAACCAATCAGATGAAGCTGACAAATTTGTGAATGGGAGTACAAGGCATAAATGCATGTGGTATTTAGACAACTTCAGGTGCTACTTTCAAAGACAAAGGTAACTTCATACCTCACATCTGCAGCTACCATGAAATAATTCCCTGAGTATGTAGACAACTGAGCGTTCACTATTACAATCTCCACAGATGTGCTACCATCTTTAAAGCAGCCCTAAATTAAGTGAATCTTGTCCTGTATTAAATGAAATTTCCTCTTCAGGCAATTATGAGGTTTACATTCAAATAGCATGCTAAAGTCTCCTTCTTTAGGCAAAATTAATCAGAAAATTTAAATTAATGAATAATTCCAAAATGAAGGGCAAATTGTACATAGTCTGTGTCTCACATGACATCTTTGATATTTACAGAAGGTGACAGGATTGCAGTCTGACAACTTACAAAGCCTCCAGAAGCCAAATTAATTTTAAGTGCTCATATCAACTTAATACTTAAGTAACTGAGACTGTGGTCACTAAAAGTACCTTAGGCTTTACTTTTTCTACCTTAAAAATATTATAATTAACACACCTTGAGAAGTGAAAATGGTAATGAACCAACCAACTTCCACGTCCCAAGACACTGAAGTCCAGAATTTCTATTAGGATTTTTTAAATGCCTGTATTTAGTATTATTTCTGCAATTAAAGGTAAAACCCTGAGCAAATAAGCAACAGCTAAGAGATGTTAATTTTCAAACCTACACCTGCAAAAGTTGAAACACTTAGAGCAGGCTATGTCACCTCTCCTTGACTTCTGGGTCTCAAGATCACTGCATGTAAGAAGTCTATCTTTTGCTTAATCTATTTTACTCCAAAGCAACTTCAGTGCCCTGCTAATCATGGCATATCACAGAATTTCTGAGCAACTGATTGCATAGTGACAAGCAATAAAACATACTACTGAATAAACACTCAAAACCTACATCAACCGAGGTTTTATGTTTTTATTTTGAACATATTAGCAAGTTCTCAATTTAGTGTATGACTGTAATAAAGGATGTATCAAACTATTTATGTCATGGAATAATAACTACTGGTCATTATCAAGTATTTTTCATGCACAAGAAAACAAACCTCTAGAGACCTCAGTTTAAAATTCTTTTTTCCACTGAAGTACATTCAAATACAGCAGTCTATGGAGTTATCCCGCCTTCTCATTTGGCAGTTTTTAACTGTTATCATTAAATTTCCTCTCTTGTAAACAGCAGCTGTCCACACAATACACAAAATTACATTGTAATTATTTTGAAATGGCAGGATTTTATTAAAAGTTACTTAAAAATTTGACCTATGTTGGCAATTCAACATATGCTCTTCACTGGCTTTTACAAGTCACCCTACTTTAAATAGTGTAAATGGACCACTACAAAGCTAAGTCAAAATCTTAAGTTACTGCTTTATCACAATGCCCTTCTAGCAAGCTTTTACTGTCCTCTGGTAATACAAAATGGACACACAACACAAGGAAATTCCCCTTCACTTCTCACCATACTTATGGATTATGTTCCATCTCTGATCCATAAGCTACAAGTAACCAAGCAGTTTCTGAAATGACTGTTGTGACATTTCCATACTTACTGTTTCTGAATTTAAAACTTTGATAAAACACTTCAGAAAATGCTGAGGTACCTACCATAATGTATGTTTCCAAGGAGAATATATTGATACTCTAGCTACAGATGATGTGTTATTTACTCTTGCAAACTGAGAGGAGTAATTTTGCCAAATATTTCATTTGGTAACATCCTGCATGGAAATACATCAGAAAAGCAAATATATAATAGCTATAACCCAAAACACACTGCGAGTCAGGAAAAAAAAAAAAAAAGGACCTTGGGAAATAAGAGCTATATACTAAGAAGCCATGGGACAACTATATTTCACTTGAACCAATAACACCACAAATGTCTATTTTTTGACAACTAACATTTAGAAACTGTCAGTTCCTGTGTCTAGCAATCTTTCATCTCTGTAACAATTCTTTGTAGCCACATTTTCAATCCTAAAAGAAGGAAGCAACTTAACATTTAAGAATATTTTCTTTTACTAGCAATAGCTTCTGTCAGCATTTCTTCACTGTGAATCAAGACTCAAAAATTTTCAAGACTACATGCCTACAAAGCTGAAGTTCAGTATTAAATACACTGACGTACATGTTCAACAGTATTTGATAATCAGTATCAGCAGACATTGGAGTTGAGATAAAATACTCCTTGTCAACACTGCGAGCAAGGTGCTCAGTGGCTCTGAGAGTTTTGTGTGACCATTTAATCAGAAGAGAACACAAAATCTTTCACGAGAAGCTCCTGTTCTGAAGTATGGTATAACCAATGATATTCTCTGACACAAGAGAAATTGGCCGTATCAGACTCCCATTTGCCAGCAAGATACAGGATTTACAGAACTGGGATCACAAAATTTGACTTTCATTTAAATAGATTCAGGTTCTTCCAGCTTCACTGTTAAGAGAGTTGGGGCATAGGAGCATGCAAGAATCATTTCATACTCAAAATACAACTTCAGATGTTTAAACAGATCTACAGACACCTAAGTGGTTCAGAAGATAGGAACAGGGGCTAAAAGGCAGAAATGCCCTTGTCCACTTGTATGGACGCTAAACAAAAATAAACTCCCCCAGAATGGTACTTCAAGCAGAATCTACAAAGACTAAGGGAAAGTACCAGGGAAGTGCTAGCCAGCAGACTGCCTGTTTGTCATCTACCCGGGGTGTGGAAACGTTCAACTCCATGATTCCTCAGGCCTTTTTCTACACAGATCATAAGTGGAATCTAGCAAACACATCCAGCATGAACATTTCGGGGGTATGCCACACAGTCCTATTCTTTTAAATTACAATAAACATCAAAAAATATTATTATAAACTCCAAAACAGGTGATCAGTACTCTTTGTAAAAGTCACAAAACCACTCAAGTTGTGAAGAAAACTTGACTGTCATCTAAATTCCTTTTTACTTAGTCCAAGAACTGAAATGAGCAAGTCCAACATAACTTTATTCAAACCATTTTCTGTGACATCAGGTAACCATAAGCAGAACTAATACTGAAAAACACATTTCTACTTCAATAATCTTCAGAGTTAGCTCCTATTCTGGCAAATGCACAGCCTTAAAACCACAGTGTCCTTTTTAGTAGCCCTGTGGGCTTTCTACTCTTCACATTTTAATATTCAGTGCAAAGTTAAGAGACACATGATCCTGTGCTCACTTCAGTTCCTTCTCTACTGTAAGTGTATGAATAAGCTACCTCTCATCATTCACTCTCTGCACTTCTAATGTTTCATACAAAAGTAACTAAAAACAAAATGAAGACTAAGTATAATGCACTTAATCACTCTGATCTGTTATATGGCCCTCCTAGAAGAAAATAAAACTGCTTTCTTGTATCCATAAACAGATATTCCTATTGAGTTTTTTTCTTAATTGGCACAAGAAAAACATGGGGTTTAGAAAAATAGAAGAAATAAGATTTGTCCTGACCTGTATGCAATGTTCTTAAATAATCTGTAATTTTACTGCTTTTGAAAACGTAGTTAAGAAATAAAATTGATAAAAAGCAAGTAAAAACTGCATGCCACTGTTCTAGTTTTTTACTGAACTACCAATAACACACACACTGAGAAAGATTGGTGGTGAAAAATTACTGCCTGCTAAAATGGATTTAGTACAAACCAGAATGCACAGTATAAAAGAAAATTGATCACTACTTACAGAGTGCTATAAATGAACACAGTGCTTTACAGATAAACATTAACAGGGTTCCTTCCCCTTAAGAGCATATAATTGAACTCAAATGGGATACTCTGAATGACAATTAAGGTTTGCGAAAATGAGCAGAGACATTGTTATTGCAAAGATGAATATAGAAAGAAACAACAGCGACTTGCATACTCCCTGCTTGATTTCCTGCAAAAGCTGTAATTTGCACACTGCTATTGTTCTGATGGCTGTATGAATTTGGCCAAAGAAAAGATTACATACCTGTAATTTAAAGGGTGGCAATTGACTATTAGAACTATCAGGTTTGATATTTCCTTTATTAATACAGAACACTTACAGAAAAGAGAAGAATCCTATAATCGATGTGGGTCACTGCTTGAGTATGACATTATTTTTCATCTCAGGACATATGAACATAGTTACAGCATGCATTTTGTTCAGGTTCTGGTTGTGGTGGAATAGACTGAAAGCTGTTTGACACAGCCAAGGAGATCAATACAGATGAGATGACAAATGACCACCAGCTGTGTAGAGTACACTGCAAATGCAATACACAAAACCCAGAAGAGAACAATCAGAAATAAATGACGTGAAGTAGGAAACAGTCTATGTCAAAAGACTGTTTTAGTGTAGTTCTCTCGAGGGTCCTGAGGCAGCTCACAGATTAATTCACAGATGGAAACTGCATGCGAACCTTTAGAAGTAACCCGTAATAGGACAGCTGGGGACATTCCTCTGTCACTGGCAACAATGTAAAATTAACAAAATCAAGAGCCAGGTAAGCTCATAGGCACTCTAAGAGACAAGCTAAGAACATTTTGATGCAAATGCTGCGGTTGATGAAAATCAACCAGATACTTGTTATAGCTTTACTAACTTAGAGCTACTGCCTATTCCAGCATCCATTCAGAATGCACCAGAGCACAAAGATGAGCAAAGATTTTCTAATAAAATATGTAAGAAGGCATAAATTCCAAGTTCTTCTTTAAGAGCTAGATACTAGACTGGGAAGAAACCTTTGAGGGAGCAAATGGCCTTCTTGTTAATACACATGATCACCACTAAAGAAAAAACCAAAATATTGTAAGACATGGGAGGAGAAATATAAAGCACAGGTAAATGTAGAACCCTCCAACCAACAAAACAGGCCTGAGCATTGAAGCAGTCGAGTTGCTTGGGAAATACTTGAATAAAAGCTGGTTTGGGGATATTTGGAGTTCACTGGTTATTTGTGGGTTTTTTTACAAACAGGAAAAACACTCAAAATAATTAGGAAAGAAGAGAAGTATTGATGCAGCACAGAAAATACTACTTCTTTTCCAGTAAAATCAATTTAATTTACAAGTTAATGTTTAGATAGCTACAGACACAAATCTGAAAGTTTTTCAGACAAACAATAAAGGATTCTTAACCATACATTAAGATGTTGAGTTTGAAACATCATCCTTTGACACAAGGGGAAAACCACCTATTTTTAAACTTCCTCATTTTTTATCCATGAGATCTGAGAGAAGGTGTCCACCCACATGTAACAATATCACAGCACACAAGAATAATCCAACCACCAAAATGGAAAACGAACACTGCTGTGGGATCATACAAAAATCTGCAGTGTTGTCACTACGACGCAGAGGGCAAAAATTAAGGTGAAAATTATGAATACCATTATAAAACTTTGTTTATATATCTTTTGTTAATTGTGTGTAGAACTTCACAAATTAACTTCTCCCCCTGATATCCAAAAGAATTTGGCTGGAAATGAAATATATATATATGCATGAAGAGAAACAACATGAATTCGTCAATAGTCACTTTAGAGATAAATAAAAATACAACTACAATTCTGCATTTCACCTGTCACAACAAAGGAACATCTGAAAGAGATGGCAAAGGTCAAACACAAACCCATATGATTAGGCAGCTAATGCTTTTACAGGGCACCTTGATGAGCATTTATTCTGTTAGTGACAGTTCATCTGTTTCTGTACGAGCTCCTGGTTTTGTGCCCAGGCATTCATCACCATGAGAGGCATATTTAACTACACAGGTAGGCAAGAAAGCTGTAAAGCAGAAGCAAATACGCATTACTGAAATGACGTTATAAGTAGTAAAAGTAATGCTCTCAACTTTTGCAACACCATTACAGTCAGTACAGCATCTAAACATCAAATCTCATTTGTGCTTCTGCTTTGAGCCTATCCATCTAAAGTAGGTCCTGAAATAATGTAAAACTTAAGGAAAAGCTGGGGTGCTATTTTAACATGATTTTCAGTAACACAGATTATACATATTAGAATTTAGATGCTATAAGAAGGGGCTTAGAGGTGTCACTATACCAATGCTATTATTCATTTAAGAGAGAAAACCAACATTTGGTCTATGATTCCAGATTCTCTGATCTTACCATAGTATTTGAACCATAATCTGAAATATTTCCTTCAGTGTAGAACTGCAGTGCACCATTTAAAACAAAAAATAAAGTAGGTATGCACAATTTGTTCTTTTGATAAAATGCAGTGGTGGCAAACTGATAGAAATCTGGGGATTAAAAACCAGTTAATAGACAATAGCGATGAAAGCAATGCTGGCATTTGCAATGTTTTTATAGGTCTACAATTGTTTCTTTTTGAAAAGAAAATTTGAAATATGATTAAGTTTTCACCAAGTCTTACACAGAAAAATTGAAGAGAGCACAATACTTTTGCTAGAAACAAATCACTGGGACAAAGAAGTGCATTTAAACTAACCACTGAGAACAATATATATATTTAGAGGGATGAGTATTGAAAATGTCAATTCCTTATGCTATTTAAACATGTAATAAAAGCAGGCTAAACATTTCAGCTTCATTCATAGAATCTGCTTTACAACATGCTACATAAAGTGAATCTAAAACTATCTCTTAATTGTAGCAGATGCAAAATTAGTGAAAGCTTATCCTTTTCTTATTACAGGACTGCCCTCATGGTCATAAATACTGGCTTCAAGTGACAGCTGTATTATGCAAAATTCTCTGTTATAAGAATCCTGTTAGAAGCCTCACTGTTTTTATTGGGTAATAAAATGCAAGTCACTCCAGTGGAACCTTTAGAAGAAATTTCCTTGATATGTCATTAACACTACCTCATAAACTAAATTGTTGATTTGAAAAGGGTATGAGGAAAACAGCACACATTTCCTGCTGGACAATTTACACCTACGAATGCCTTACTATAGTATTTTTACTTTCTATATGATGACTTTGCTGCTGTTCCAATACTACAACCACTGTATTGGAGGGACTTGCCAGGAATTTTAATTTCTAGAAGTAATATGACACTGAGCACTGAACAAATGCTGAGTTTCCCTGGTAATACTATCTATAGGGCTATGTATTTTCTACTTCTACAGTGTGTTTTTCCACCTGAAGCTTAACACACTGCTGTTGAGGTAAGACTTTTTGCCAAGATACTTACTAGTACACATTGTATCATTTTCTTGTAAAGGTTTATAATATTTGTAGATTTGAAAATACACTTCCCCCCTCTCCGAGTATAATTATTTTCCCCTTCTTTTACTCCTCCCCAACAATTTTTCAAGTTATCTATAAAACAGTTAAAATTGAAGGAGAAATGTATTTTTGTGGAACGTTAAGTAAACTTTGAGTAAGTGCTCAATAGTTTGCATAGCCTAATTAAAAAAACTCCACTTTAAACCAATTAATTTGTAACGTTTTTATACAAACACATGGACATGAACCCAGAAAAACCTGCTCCCTCCATGCTGGCACATACACACAAAGGAGGCCAGAAGCTCCATTTGCACTTCTAACTTTTGAATTTTGAAGCACCTCCAATACTTCTTAAATGATTTACTGAATGTAAGAGTCCACTCAATATAGTGAGTTAGAGAAACCATTTATACCATATATTTAATTGTTTTGTGCTGGTTCTGAATCTGTATTCCTGTTAACGTGCAGCTCTCAGTTAGTTCCGTGGCTATTTCAGTGCACTGTGTCACAGCTACGAGAGCTTAATGATTTTAAATCATTTTCCCAGCTGGATACCACCGATTTTTCACCTTCCTCATTAAAAGAGTGTATTGCATACCCATTTAATGCACACTGGTAAATGTGCATTAAATCTGCAAGTCTTCATCTATTTGTCAATATTGAGTTTAATAGATGGAAAAAATGCCCTGTGAATAACCACATGATTCCTGAAAACAAGCATAAAACCAAAATGCCTTACAGTGATGGAGACAATGTTCCACTCAAAGTATGTCTTTACAATTTTATATCCCAGATCCCAACATTTTGCAATTCTTGCCACTAATATAGCTGGTTATGGTGACTTAAAATATTTTTTCATCTTGCAATTAAGAAACTATTAAATATTGGGACACATTAATAACTCTCTCTCATTACCACATTAGAAATCATTATTGTAACCACACAGTATAATGTAATGCTGGATTAATATAGTGGAAAATTGCTAATCATATAATAACATTTCAGTGTTTTTACTGCATTAGCAAAACTGATTAAGAATAAAGTGCAAATAATAAATAAGACAATTTTACAAGCAAGGAGAAAATTACAAGCAAAATGACAGCACTGAGAATGCTGCCCTACCCGATAATATAAATAACAATTATGTTATGCTTTTGGCTAGAATTTAAAATACTTTGGAGTTGCTGAGACACAGCACTTTTGAAATCAGATCTATTCTTCTATGTCTTAAATAAAACTAAAAATTGTTCTGGCCTTTTCTAATTGCAATGAAATTTGCAACCAAAGGGGAATTTTTTCAAAGGTTGGAAAACATCTACAATTTTAAGTCCTGTTAAACTGTACAAATTTTTAAGCACTACATTGCAGCAAGAAAGCTAGCAGATAATTTTAGATTTCAGCTACGAAATAACTGCGTAAGTTTAATAATTCCCTGTAGCATATTTAGATATTACACTTTTGAGTTAGCATGCATGAAATGGAAAATAGCAAGAAGATTCCATTTCTGTGAACATCCAAGTAGTTTTTTTCTGAGGACTTTCAAGCAACCACAAACATTACTTTTAATTTAAAACATCCTTTTTGTAGCATGCAAGCTCCAAAAAGCATGATGAAATATGAGATTACAACACAAACGCATATCCCTTTTATCAGGCTTAATTTTGCACTCTTTCAAAATATGAAAGATTTATTATTAATGGATTCATTAGTTATTTAAATATTCTAAACAGTGCATATCACTTCAAAAGCAGCTAACAGCATATATTCTTCTGTCATTTCTTTGAAACAAAGAATGCAAAACAATTTGAACAACTTTTACTAATTCTAGGAAGTCTATAATGCAGTTTACAGACTTGCAAAATGAATCTGAACTAATCTAAATTAGGCATAACTAATCTAACTTAATCTAAACACAACTTTAATATTTAAAGACAACCACAGAATGTCACTTTAAACATCTATTCATTTCAGTAAAGATGTTTTTAAAGTACTGAAAAGAAGAAAACACCACAAAATGTTTTATTTTCTCTCAGACCATACTACTAACCTAATGAAAATGTAATTTTGATATCCCCTTGCTTACAGCCTCGCTGCTAGTTTCATATGAAATTACAGTACTAATTGGGTGTGTTTCCACTCACAATACTATAGCACACTTCACATGCACCTTACTCTCTGAGGCCAGACAAGTTTTTGTCATTATCTGTTAGAACTTAACTCAAGCTCCACAGAATGCCAGTACCATTGTATATTGTTCCCCATTGTTAAGGAAATGTCTCTTCACACTTGGTTTTAAATTAGAGAAGAAAGCGGATCCTGAATCCAGTAAATTGGGAATTTCATTTAATTCTATTTAAGATTGCTCATTAATCACCCTGAAACCAAGGCACAGTGCAGAAAGGTATGTTTGTTTGACAAGACTTTTGTCGAGATTGCTCATCAAGAAAATGCATTTCCTCATCAGAGAGACAAACGTGAGCACACCCAGAGTTTTACTGCAGATTAGGGTGTTGAGAAATGGCAAAGCGCCTTCTGAATAAGGGTTTCCTGTACTCCAGTGACTGCATGGACTAGTTCAGTATTCCTTGGAATCAGAGAATGGTTTAGGTTGGAAGGGACCTTTAAAGGTCATCTAGTCCAACCTCCCCCCCAGTGACCAGAGACATCTTAAAGTACATCTGACTGATCAGAGCTCCATCCATCTTGACCTTGAGTGTTGCCAGGGACAGAGCAACCTGTCCCAGAGTTTCACTCCTGTCATTCTGGAAATTTTCTTCCTTACATCTAGTCCAAATCTGCCATCTTTCAGTTTTAAAACAATACCCCTCGTGTTATCGCTATGAGCCCTACTAAAACGTTCATACCCATCATTCTTAGAAACCCCCTTCAAGTACTGAACAGCCACAGTAAGGTCTCTGCAGTGCATTCTGCAGACCGAACAATCCCAACTATCTCAGGCTTTCCTTATAGGAGAGGTCTTCATCCCTCTGACCACCTTCATGGCCCTCCTCTGGATGCAGCATGCCAGCTGGGGTCTCACCAGAGCAGAGCAGAGGGGCAGAATCACCTCCCTCAACCTGCTGGCTGCTCTGCTTTGGGTGGAGCTCAGGATGCTCTTGGCCCTGGAGACTGTGAGAGCAAATGTTGGCTCAAGTCCAGACATTTTTATACTTGTATCAATTTCTTTCTTACCCTGTCAAATTTGGCTCAATTAGTAAACACTCCTGAAAATCTTTAAGTGTTTCACCAAAAGGAAAGGGTATTTGCTGAGAAAGGCAGAGCAGAGATTGTGAAGAGTCACAAAACACCAGTGAAACTTCATTTTCTGACAGACGAGAAAGCTTCTCCATATTTTGTTGCTCAAACCCATAGAGACACCAGTCTTTCTCTAGTAAACAGCAGCACCAGGTATTTTGAACTGTGAATACATTTACGATTCTTACGCTCATGTTGGGAAATACTGTGTTTTATACTGATAAAAAAGCCTGAGAAATGCAGAGCGAAGAGCAACTGGATTGCAATTCTCTGTAGAATTAAACCCTGTATTTGTCAATTCCTAGTTCCCAACCTGAAAGTTCCGTTCTTCCAATACCCAAATTAAAAAGACTGAAATACATAAAAACCTACCTAAAATGTCTAAAAAGGACTTTTGAAGTAAACCTAACTTCAAAATTCATTGCTATTAGGAGATGATATTTAAAATTTTATGTTCCAGTTCATTTTCAAAATGAGATATTTAAATACTCATCTATCCTGCATTTCAGTTTCATCACCATGCTGGTTCAACTCTTATTTAAGAAAAAAACCCTAAAGGTCCAAAACTGAAAAAACTTGCCCTGACATTCACCACTGTAAGTTATATTACACAAGCAGAAGTGTAGTATCTGCTGACTAGGACTCATTAATTCCCTCATGAAAGGCTGGAGTAATGCAATTAAATCAGTATCTTATCAAGGTGGCTCGTATTTTGACATGAGGTTTTTACAGTTTATTAATTTTTATGTGAAGTACAATCTCAAAACAATGTTTTTGTGAAGAATGAGGTGATACTTCCTGAAATTCACAGGAACAAGGGAAGACTTTATAGTAGGAGCATAATAACTCATTTATTCTTACAATACATATTTGTAAAGCAATTATTTTCTATCTATTCAGCTAAAAACAAGAACTTAAAGCATTAATATAATAAAACTCTTTGCATCCTGGAAAAATAATTTTCCATTTTTATTTGTCTCAGTGGAAATTTAAGAGTTTCTGCAGACGCTGACTTGCTGTAACTCAAAAGCATTACCTCCAATCAAGCTTACCCATATAACCACCAATATACCACTTCTTAAATTAGAGGTTTAATAGATCCCTAAATTATTTTGTCATACAGAAGATTGAGTTTTCAGCTTACACAAAGAAAATATGATACAACCCCCCCAAAACAACATGGAACAGGCATTAAAGGCCTGAGTTTCCACACAGAAGCAAAGGTATCCTAGGTGGAAGAGTCACCTTAACTGTGTGGTGTCTGGGTAATGCACCACATGCCACGTACGAGACCAATCCCAGGCATGGAACTGTTACAGCACCCACACACAGCACGGGAGTGGGGACAGCAAGTTGGTACTACTGAAAAGCTGTTACTTGTGCTCTCAAGACATTTTATTTCCTATTAAAGAAACACCAACAGTCTTGAAAGTGAAGAAAGCAATAGATTTGAATAAAAACATTGAATTGTTTTGTTCCATTACCTAAGAAATCTTAATATATGAGGGCATGAAAGTTAAACTGCTACTATGATTAAACAATTCTGTATCACAGGTAATGTCAGTAAGCAGAATGCTGAGCCCAGGCACATTTTGGACAGGTTTTGCAGTGTTGTGGATCAATCCCAATTATAAATCTCTTTATTTGTCTCAAAGTTGTTACTGGAACTGTTTGATCTAGTACTCCCCCTCCCACCATCACTTTCATGAGAAATTGGTGGGTGCACCTGCAACTTGATATACTGAGAGACAAGTACAGACTGAAACTCAAAAAAGTCAAAGAAAAAGTAGGTAAAAGAAAACTGCCTGACAGTATTCTACCAAAGAGCATCTTCCCTATGAAGAACTATTTTTACCTCCCAGCCCAATCATAGAGTTAAATATTTCTAATGGTACAACAACAACAAAAAACCAACCAAAGAAACCAACAAAAGCCACCCCCCAAAAAATCTTAAAACCAAACCCAAAAGTCTTTATTTTCCCCTCTGCTGTCTTTCAGTCCTGTCTGGACTCTTTACTATGTTTATCTTGCTTTATGCTTGAATCTGTAGTTATATTACTCTGTAGAAAGCAAGAAATAAAAATGGCCATTATCATAAACAGTTACTGAAGAGTTACCTGGATTTACTGTCACCACTGAAAGCCTACAGGTAATTCAGAAGATTTGAGGCCACTAATCTCCCTTGCAAGAAAATTTCTCAGGACTGATCATCAGAAAAATATCTAGGCCATGTTCCAAAATGACATAAAATGCTCATAAAATACGTTGCTTTACATTGACTTGACTCATTTGGCCTCTGTTAGGATGCATACATTAGAGTTCATAGCTATAAATTACCTTCTTCTATCTCCAAATCTGACTGTTTATTTCCAGATTTTGCAGTTGTTATTTTTAATGGCTCCCCTGTTTCTGAAGAGGACAGCCATTGTGGAAGAGATCTTTACTGCTAAAGGCAACATGGTCCCTCAGGTAGAGCACTCAGGTTTGATATTTAGCACCATGCTCTGGAGCCAGTTTCAGCATGTAATAGAGTGCAGCTGTAGTTCAGAGCTGAAGCTTTCAGCTGAACCTTAAGTTGCCATACTCTGGACCAGACAGAGTTATTTTAAGCCTTAGTTATTTTCCAGGTACATGACTGTTAGAGTAAACAAGCATGCAAGTCTCAAATGTAAGATCTGTATCTGTCAGAGTAACAGCACAGACTTGTAGTCAATAAAAAGCAACTTTAAAAAGCTCTGTCCTAGACTGAAGAAGATCATAAGCTGCACATCATTTTTAACAAAGTGCGACATTTGAAGCACTAACTTCCAGGAAAGGTTTCATCTTTCCACTGGTATCAGTTCTCACTAAGTTCAGCCCAAATATATTGATTTTCATTTATGTTCAGATGTTTCAGAAGCTTTTGATGCTCACTGCACCGATTTAAAGGAAACATGCAATTATTTCATGTCTGCATACTGGCAATATTGGATAACCCCCTGGGGTCTCACATGAATTCTAACCACCATGAAGAAGAAAACAGGTCTGAAAGACTCCATACAAGGCAGCTCATGCCACAAGGATGTGAATTCCCATAATACAGAGTTCCCAAACTTAGTTTGGTGTAACTGCTACTGACAGCAGCAACAACTGTTGGATCCCTGAGCTGCGAGTCAAACAAATAATGAATGTGACTGTGACAAAGTTGTCTCTGTCTCTTCTTTCATGACCCCTCTGACTACAATCCTAATACGAGCTCTGTTAAAATGAATGGTTACCCACATCAAAGCCAACCCAAACAGAAGGGCCAAGTGAAATAGCTCCACAACAATGGCAGAAGATGAACATTTTTGTGAACTGTCCTTCAATCTGTTTCTGAAACAAATTCCTCGTAAGTAATAGAAGCATCAACTGCTTTCCTTCTGAATCTTCCCTTATATCTAAATTACATCTTGTTCTTGTGTGTTACATATGTTACCAAAAAAAGAGACACTCTCCTCAAAAGAGATGCAGATGTCTACACTTCAGGCATATAGTTCAGGTTGGACTGTGTCTGGTGACAACACTCTCAAACAAAAACCAAAGCAAAAAAAGGTACAGTTTTGGAATTGTTTATAAGATACTTGTCCCATAAGGACAGCAGGTCACATTAGACAGAACAAGTAGCACCTGCCAAATTCCATACTAACAAAACACCAAGTACTATTTAAAAAAACATCAGGTATTCCCTAAGCAGATTGCCAAAATAAACATAAAAGTTTCTAGTATATGACATCCTGCCACTGCATTCTCAGTCCCACTGTTAAAAGAGGAGGGATATTTCTACTTTCTTGACAATAAACTGGAGTGGCTCCCTTCAAAAAAGGGATGCTCCCTTCTTAAGAATAGAGAAAAAGAAAGGAAAAGCAACAGGAAAGCTGGAGAACGTGAAAAGACTACAGACTCCTAAGAGATACAGTGAGCTTGTATTAGAGAACAAATTCAAAGCAAACACTTGCAGAGATCTGAGAGTGAAGAGGAAATTGCACAGTTTGTCTAGTGTCAGAAACCATTTCAAGCCCCTAGACTACAAAGCAAAACAATTTTAAAAACCCTATAAAGAACAGAACAGGGTGGGAAGTGGGATTTTTAAAAAAACTTTATTTTAGCTGCCTCACCCATATAATTTTAAATCATAGCTTTAGAACTGGGAATATTTGGTTTCTTTTACATGCTTGCAAAAAAAAAAAAAAAAAGGCAAGGGAGGGGATCATGGAAAGTGGAAGAGGTCACTTCTTGTTAAGCTAGACACAGTAGAAAAGAGAAGGACAACCTCAATGGTCAGTTCACAGCATGAGTAAGAAACAAATTATTTTTGTGTTTTGTGAAACAGATTTATTTTTCAGTACTCAAAAGCCTGCTTCCAGCTGTCTAAAAACTAGATACTTCTCATAATGCTAATTACATGAGAAAAATCCAGCAAGAACGCAGATAGAAAAGAAAGATTAAGAAAATATTAAGAAAGAAAGAAAGAAAGATTAAACTCATCTTCAGAGGACTAACAAAATAGTTCATTGATATGTTTCAAAGAATGGATGGAAAAAATTAGAAGAGTGAAAGAAAAACAGAGAACCCAAAATGCCATCTCACTCCATCATGTTGCAATTAAAAAATAGTCATCTCACACATGTTCTTGCTTGCTTGACTTGGAACATACTCAACTACTATGCCTCAACATGTGTAAGAAAGCATGCCATGCCATTCTCCATTTTGCAAGTGATGCTGCTCTGGAATTTAATTATTAATCTTTAAATTGATTCTAAAATTTATGTGGCACACAGTATTTAACAAAAGCAAACCTAGATGTCAAACCTGTGCTGCCTCACAAATTGCTGCATAGAGCTTCTTTTATTTGCAAGAAAAATACTAGAGCTATTGACATAGGGGTCTCTTGGAAAGGTAGCTTCATACCAGCAGGTCACAGTTACCTTTTCATTTAACTATCTTGATTCTCAGCATCTTTCAACCTTTGAACTGTATGTCAGAGTTAAATAAAATACCATAAAAAATCTGTCATGGACAGAAGCTTGCTTTCTTTTATTATTTGCATATATATTCTGAATCTGTGTGTACAGCTCAGATTTTAAAACAGAAACCTGCTTTATTTTTAGCAGGGCAGCTTTGAGTCACCTAGTCTAAAATTCTAACAGAGTTAGATTGTCACAGAAAATCACACTTGGTCTACTTCACAGCAGCATTCTCAGCATAAAGCTCAAATCTACATTACGTATGTAAATTTAAAAACTGTCATTGCTACAGTTTTTTAAATCATGTTAGTTCTTCTGAAAAAAATTGTATGTGTCATACCTAAAGTCATTATCCAACCATACCAAAAATAGGGTAGCAGAAAGAGAAAATTTTCCTTTGATTCCTGCCAACTTGCCCTTATTTGTGACCCATCAGTCCTGCCTCATTCTAGATCTCTGGATCCTAGAGCATGCTTAGTGGAAAACAAGCCATGCAGTTTCTCATAGCATTACTACAAAGAATTTGAAAACTAGATATATCTTCACCAATAGTGATGACAAAACTTGATAAATTGCCCAGTTTAGAGGGTCATGGACCAGATTGTAATAAAAAAAACCCTAAAAGGTTAAGAACAACATAAATAAATACACAAATACTCAGACAAATGCTTGAGACTAATTATTTCGGAATAATTTTTTTGCCTTTGCTAAACGTGCTTTTCCTCACTTTACTATATTAAGGGTTCCTCAAAAGAATGAGTCCCACTTCCCAGAATCACAGAATACTCTGAGTTGGAAGTCACCCACAAAGATCATCGAGTGGCTCTCCAGAACAGGTTCCTCCTGAAAAGGAAACAGAACGTACAGTTGCCATTTTTAAGATGCACCATTTCAGTTTCATGACTCCAAAGAAAGATCTGTCTCCTCTGGGCAATTAACACTGGACAAGAGAAAACACCATAAAATTTTAGAACCATTTTGAAAACAAGACTTTTAATGAAATGTAAAGCATGTAACTATTTTAAAAATGCAATTAATGATACCGTAATTTAGAGTTAAGGTATAGTTGTAACATAAGTGCTAACATCTTTACATTTTGTATATTTCAATCTAACTAAGTTTTGAAAAAAATATTTTAAAAAAACTTCACAGTGACTTAAATAGGCAATCCCTAAGGACTTCGTTAATTATGCATTACCATTTTATGTCATTTATAAAATGGGAGGAGGGCAGATTGTTATAAGCAGCAGTATTTAGCAACTTTTCACAGCAATTTTAAAAGGCAATACATGTCACCACGTTATCAAGATATCTGCATTTCAGATATGACAACCACTAACAAAATTAATTTGGGGATCCAAATTCTTCAGTTACTATAATTAGACTAATGTTGAATTTTGGACTACCTTCCAATTATCATTAGCTATAGTCATGAACTGAAGATGTAATAATGTGAGATCAAATTCTCTTTCACAACAGTGCAGGGGCCCATACAGACACTGGACACTAATGAATTACCCAGAAGAATCTCTGTAATGTGTATCCTCTAGAGAGGAAAAGCTGAATTTCTGGGCTCTCATTGAGGTGCAGAGCTCTGACTTACCAATAGGAACAGATTTCCATGGGAGAGCTTGGTGGTGTTTAACCAGCAGACTACCCACTCTCTGCCCAGGAATCCTTGCCCTCACTGCAGGAACAATTCAGCTGGCTCATGACATATCCACTGAGCTGCTGCAGCTGACAGCCTGGTAAATTAAAATAAACCAGCACCTATATTCTCTCAGTATTGTGGCCTGCAGATTGCAGCAATTCAGCAGGTGTTACAGAATAAGCTGACCCATTTTGAGATCACACATGAGAACTGCTGAGGCCACACAAAAGTTACCTTTTTTCATCCATCACGCCCACCCTAGTCTCCATTTGTACACAAAGTATTTAAAAAGCTTGAACAATGAATAATAACGTCATTAAACATTTATGTCAACAAGTTTCCTTTTTTGTTTAATAATCATCTGCTGTAGACTATGGAATTAATCTACAGTCATGCAGAATTTCTTCCACATAAGATGCATGAAAAAGGCAGAACTCCCAGCTCATCTTAAGAGTTCCAGTGAGAGCAGCCCTACAGAAAGAGATCTGAGGTTCCCAGTCGAGGACAAGTTCAATGTGAGTCAGCAGTGCCCCGGCAGCCAGGAGGGCCAACCCTGTCCTGGGGAGCATCAGGCACAGCATCGCCAGCCGGGCGAGGGAAGGGATTGCCCTGCTCTGCTCTGCACTGGGGCAGCCTCACCTTGAGTCCTCTGTGCAGTTTGGGGCACTGCAAGATAAGAAAACTACTAAGCTATTGGAGAGTGTCCAGAGGAGGGCAATGGATATGGTGAAGGGCCTTGAGGGGAAGCCATATGAGGAGTGGCTGAGGTCACTTGGTCTGTTCAGCTGGAGAAGAGGAGACTGAGGGGAAACCTCATTGCAGTTACAACTTCCTCGTGAGGGGAAGAGGAGGGCCAGGCACTGATCTCTGCTCTGTGGTGACCAGTGACAGGACCTGAGGGAATGGCCTGAAGTTGTGTCAGGGGGGGGTTAGGTTGGATGTTAGACAAAATTTATTTACCCAGAAGGTGGCTGGGCACTGGAACAGGCTCCACAGGGCAGTGGTCACAGCACCAAGCCTGACAGAGTTCAAGGAATGTTTGGATGATTCTCTCAGGCACATGGGTGACTCTTGGGGATGGTCCTGTGCAGCGCTAAGGGTTGGACTTGATGATCCTTGTGGGTACCTTTCAGCTAAGCATATTCTGTGACTCTGTTAGTCCCAACACAGTGCAAGGATGGAGGAAGAGTGATAGATATAGTGCATAGCTAGAAAAAGGATGGAGAACCCAGCCATTAGGCATAAAGGAGCCTTCCTTCACTCAAAACTACAAAACTGTTCAAAGTTAAAAGCAGAACACAAGTATGGCATTCAAAGTGAATACAAACCCATCAAGTTTCAGTATTTTACTGGATACAGCATAACAAGAAACTAAGTGGAGCTGCTGCATATGTTTTTGTGCTTTAACAAATTCAGAGTCTACAAGAGGCATATTTTTCCCTTCAAGCCTTGTGACCGTTTTGAACGGAACCCCAACAATATGGGGTAAATATTCTGTTACATTTTCTACTACAGTTGTTTAAGATGGTAACAGGCCAAATCCATTCAAATACTATTTTGCAGCAAGAAAAATAAAACTGTGAAACTCAATGCATATCAATGAGGTCAAATTTTACAAAGTTCTTTTATTTTAAAGACTAGACATATATACCAGTAATAAAAATACCTACAGGCCAACTCTAACGGGCCAGGGTGTAAGTCAACTGCTAACAGAGTAGTTAGTCCCAGGATAAGACATTTCTGTTGGGAGTTCATTGCATTATCCCATATATTTGGACAGAACAGCACACAAAACTAGTCACTGCAAAAGCCATTACAACATAGTCTGCTGTCATGACTGGTAAGGCAATCCTACATGTTCCTTTGAAGTCATGCTCAGGATTCTAAAACAAGCCCTGCTGTACCTGCTGATAAACCAGTCCTTAGCCCTCTGCACAGTTAAGATGTCTGAGTACATTACTATATTAAATTTCTATTCTGATAAACCACTATTACCTCCATCATATACATAAAAAGGTATACTAACTTACTACATGGCTACAATGCAAGTTAGCAGCAATCAAAGGTAGAAAATCAGACTTGTACTTGCACTTGGACTGAGCACAAATTACTGAGGGAGAGAAAAAGAATAGTTTTAGGCAACAAACCTGTGGATAAATCTAATAAATGTGCAGGGAACTTACACTAACGTATTTAAAAATTCTGAGGAAAGTACAAGACCTCCAGGAACAGTATACTACAAAACCTGCATACAGTTCTTAGCTAACAGCAAGATTTCCAGTGTTTGTGTTTGGTGGGGGGG